>NQYS01000001.1:692906-706773 GCA_003055955.1 Escovopsis sp. AC | reverse complement strand
CGGGACGTCGACGGGCTTGGAGGGCGCGTCGCGGGCGGCGGCGGCGGCGGCGGAAGAGGAGGAGGTGGAGGTGGGCGGTCGCGACTCGGAGAACCTCCTGGCGGGGGTGGTCGCGGCGGTGGACTGGACGCTGTTGTCGATGCTGTTGCTTGTGTTTGTGTTGGTGCCGTGGCGGTAGCTGTAGTAGGAGGAGTAGGTGTTGTAGTTGTAGTTGTTGTTGTTGTCGTTGCCGCTGCTGCTGTGCGGCGAGCCGCTGAGCGAGGAGACGGCGGTGGAGGGCAGCGTGACGGAGGCGGCGGCGGCGGCGGCAGAGGCGACGGCGGCGGGAGGGGGAGGAGGGAGTCTGGCAGCGATGGCACCGGCGACGAGGACGACGGAGGCGGCGGTCGAGCCCTGTGCCTGGGCGAGAGAGGGCTCCGGGGGCGCGGGGGCTCGGTGGGCGGTGTGGATGGGGATGATGGGGATGATGGAGCTGGGATGGTGGCGGGCGGCGGTGTCCCTGCGGTGTTGGCGGGCGGAGGATGACGATGCTGACGCGGACGAGGATGACGACGCTGTTGTTGTTGTTGTCGTTGACGATTCCGGGTGGGCTTGGCCGGGTGCGGAGTCGGAGGCTGTGGAGGATGTCGGAGCAGCGGCGGCGTTGTCGTCGTGGTCTCGGTCGTCGTGGTCGTCACCGGGAGGATGGGGTTGATGGGGAGGGTGAGAATGGGGAGGAGGAGGAGGCTGCTGGGGCGAGGCAGGCCTGCCCGCTCTGTTGGACGCCGAGTGGGTGTTGCCCATGGCGTTTGACAGGGGGGGGGGGGATGCCTGTTTAAGGAATTTCGGGGGTCAGAGGGCGGGATCGTGGCCTTGGCCCTTGGCCCTTGGCTCGATTCGGGTTGCCTGAGGCGCTGGATGGATCAATCGTGCTCGTGCGAGTATGGACTCGTATTGGTGGTAGACAGTGGCCCGAGGTGGATTGCTTGATTGTTTGACGGGATTGATAGATGAAGTCCCTTGGTCTCTCGGCTCGCACGAGGTCTGGGCGTCGGCAGGCCCGCGAGGATGGACGGATGAATGGATCGATGGAGATGTCAATGATGATCTGGGACGTCAGACGATGATGCGTCGGCTCTGGAGTGCCCGTAGGGCTCGTGCGAGTGGTTCTCGTGTGTGTGAGGGCATGTGCGACCTCTTCTCTCTTCTTTCCATCGAGCGCTGCAGGCCATTCGTCGGTCGATGTCGATGTCGATGTCGATGTCGATATCGATGGCTTCGAGATGTTGGCCGGATTGACGGGATCAATTGGGTGGACGTTGGATGGATGGATGTTGGATCTCGATGCGTGATGCGTGATGCGAGATGCGAGATGCGAGATGCGAGATGCGAGATGCGTGATGCGTGATGCGTGATGCGTGATGAAGGATGAAGGATGAATGATGAATGATGAATGATGAATGATGAATGATGAATGATGAATGATGAATGATGAATGAGTGATGAGTGATGGGATCGAGTGATTATGTAATCAATCTGTCATGGCGCTTGAAGCCATCGAGACGGACGGGGAAGAGGAGGAAGAGGAAGAATTCATCCATGGGGCGAAGAGTCGATGGCCATCAGGGACATGATTGATAAAATACTATCGAGGAGAGATACATATCAAGATGAGATCAACAGCAATCTCCCGATATATACGGAGTACTCCGTACAGTACATGAGAATGTCCATGCTGTGACTCTGTCTGCCATCCTCCTCGGTACTAATGATGCCGGCACGAGTACGCGCTTTACTCGGTGCGGCCAAGCCAAGCGTGTTCCATCGACGAGCCCCACGGGTCCACCGTTGCGACTATGAATCATAGGTCTCCTCCTTCTTTGCAACCCATCGAGCGCCATGTCCTGCAGGAGTATCATGTATGCGAGTCTGTGAGGTCGCAGCGTGGCGGATGCTGCCCGTAGCTGGTAGCTGATACTCAGTACTATACTCGGTCCATGTACAGTGTACTCAGCAGCTCATGAGCATTCGAGTCGGTTGCAAGATGAGACTGTCCAGCTGTTGCAGCATCCGAAACTGGTACATACGAGTTCGAGAGGTCCGTATCAGTGTCGCTTGGCGGAGGATGCTTTATTAGTGGTGATGCTTGGTGATGCTCGGTGATGCTTGGCGCATGCCGGTGCGGCCCATCCATTCCGGCCGGCCTGCAGTCGTTTTTAATACCTCACCCGTGGATCCTTCCGCGTATTACCGGTACGAGTAGCCATGCCATCCTGGAGCCGTGGAGCCGTGGAGCCGTGGAGCCGTGGAGCCGTGGAGCCGTTCTCAAATCGATATGTTGATTCAGTGACGGAGGAATCCAAGCGATTCAAGTTGATTCATGATCTGTCTTTTCGTCTTTCCAATCCAGCACAGCCACTTCAAGCTCACCAGCCACAGACATGAAACACCCGAGGTTGAGCCATCACCCACCGTCGGGAGTCTCTGTACCTGTAGGTACTACTCCGTACTCCGCACTACTCCGTACCTGCGGAGTAGCAGTACTACTACTAGTGCTGAGTACTCCGTAGAGGTACAGGTACAGGTACCTCCCATCTATCCGAAAAGGCACAGGCACGTGTGTCCGAGTTCCGTCTCGACGAAAGCATCATCGTCAACCTCACTCGCTCACCTCATCCACCACATCTCACTCACCACCTCGCCCCATCGATCCAGCAACCATCCAGATGTACTCCGTACGGAGTACGGAGTAACACGCATCTCGTCCCTCCCCCTCACAAGCCCTTGACCAAGGCCACCCGCGATCCCATCATCTCCCGACATCCACCCCCGACATCCCCCACCATGCCGGACCCGTCCTCCGCCAATGCATCCGCCCTCGCCCTCGCATCCGCCTCCCTCGCCCGCATCGCCCGCATCGCCCGCGCCCTCCTCGCCCTCCCCCTCACCCGCATCGTCGCCGCCATCGCCCGCTCCCTCCTCCTCCCGCTCCGCATCGCCGCCCTCCCGCTCCCCCGTCTCATGCGCATCCTCGCCATCCCCTTCGCACCGGCCCTCTACCTGCTCTCCTACCTCGTCGACGCTGCCCGCCGCACCCTCTCCTTCCTGGCAAGCTTAGAGGTCAGTACGGAGTAGTCCTCCATCCTATGCCTCCCACTCCTTCACCAATCCAAGCTACCGTATTGACTCACTCTCACAGCCGATATACACGTTTGTAAGCACCTCTCACCCCATGCGCCGTCATCACTCACCAAGAACTTGTCATTTCCACAAGGATCACTTCCAGGTACCATCCATCAATGTAAGCACCCACCCGCTGACATGTGATCCCATCCAGCTCGGCACCGCCGCCGCAGTCGGCTTCTTCGCCGGCATCGCCCTCGCCGCATCCTCATCCCTCATCGTCTCCCTCCTCAGCATCCACGACGACCCAGCCCCTCCCAAAAACAACAACCACAACCACAACCGCAACCGCAACCGCAACCACAGCCAAACCCGCCGCACCCGCCCCCTCAGGCAGCCCCGCCACGACTCAGACCTCGACGAGGACGGCACCATGCGCAACCTCGACATCATCGACTGGGACGTCGACGCCCCCGCCCAGCACCACCAGGAGCACCACCACCACCACCAGCCCGCCCTGCCAGCAGCCCGCCGAAAGGTCCTCGGCTACAGGACCCCGCCCGCGCAGGGGAGGCGGCGCTTCGCGGCGGGCTTGCTCTCGCAGACCATCATGGAGGAGGACGACGACGACTCGGATTTTTGATAGACTCCTACCCTTCTTCCCATCTTCGCTTCTGCCCTTACTTACCTCTACTTCTTTCGCCTCCTCCTCTTCTACACCTTTCCCCTTTTTCATCCCTTCTTCTTGTCCATCTTTGATATTTCTGGCACAGGTAGGCTGGCGCACTTGGGAGTTCTGTCTCTTATATAATATGATATGTACTATTATTGCATCTTAGATACTGCTTTTGGACTTCAAGATGCCCGAGGCCCAGGCCCCCTGAAAATAATCACCCCCGATGCTTCTATCTCATGGTACACACAGAAAGCAAGTGCTTGAAAAAAAAACTCATCATAGAGATAAAGGTAATAAGGGGGAAAAAAAGAGTTACCGCCTGTACATGTCCCGCTCTCGGTCGCGGTTCCTATCTATCGGAGACCGGCTGCGGCTGCGCGTCCGGCGATCCCGCTCGTACCGCCGCCCGCCATCCTTACTGGTCGGGCGCCTCCGCTCGTCCCGCGGCCTGTCATCCCGCCCGTAGATCGGGATGTACGTGTCCACGTCCGGCCCCCGGCCCGGGCCCCTAGCCCGCGGCCGCTCCCGGTCCCGGTGGTCCTGCTCGTCTGCCCAGTTGCGGTCCTGCGGCGGCGGCGGCCGCGCGGGCGGGCCCCTCTCCCGCATCCAGCCGGGCCTGCGCTCCTCCGGTCCTGGTCCTTGCCCTGGTCCTGGTCCTGGTCCTGGTCCTGGTCCTGGTCCTGGTCCTGGTCCTGGTCCGGGCCCGAGACCGGCCCTGTACCGCGTGCCGTTGGCCCCCCCGATGTTGCGGCCGCCGAATCCGTCGCTCGCAAAGCCCGCCGCCGCGCCGTTCGCGTCTGCACCGATGCCGACCGTACCCCCCTTTGGCGCAGGCGGGAGCGCGGCCTTGCGGTCGTGGAACTTTCTACGGTCCAGCTCGTGCGACTCCTCGTAGATGGGGATCTGGTGCGGCTCCATGGGCAGTGGCTCCTTCTTGAAGTAGGGGTGCTCGAGCGCGTCTACCGCGTTCACCCGCGTCCTCCAGTCCAGCTTGAGGAGATCCTTGAGCAGGCAGATGGCCCCGGAGCCGAATCTGGACAGTTTCGCATCAGCCTCCATCGCATTAAACTGTCAAGTGGTGGAACATGAAAGGGATGTTTTGGGGCATACTCTCGAAATCGGTTCTGAAGGTTCCCGGGGCGGGCCCTTGGCGAGAGGTGCTCGGCGCCCGGCAGGTTCTTCCAGCCGGGCATGGTCTCGTCCGTCGGCGATCCCATCAGATCCCAGATGATCTCTAGCTGATGGACGTCGCTCTCACCGGCGAGGATCGGCTTGCCGACCAGCATCTCGCCAAACACGCATCTGCAAACACGAATCAGCATGGCCTGGGTCTCGGAACAAAACAGGAAAAAAAAAACAAGGCAGATCCCTCCCCATCTCCCCGATGATAGGCAGAGGAGCGGGAAAGGATAGACGTAATCGCTTTCGGAACAAGGGGCAGGCTTGTCCTACCCGACACCCCACACGTCAATAGCCGTGGTATACTGTCGCAGCTGCAGGAGGAGCTCCGGGGGACGATACCAGCGCGTAACCACCAGTCCTGTGTAATCGCGCCTCCCGTCGCCCATTGGCTTCCCCGGCCGCGGCGTAGGCCCGTCGTAATGCCGCGCCAGGCCGAAATCGGCAATCTGGAGGATGCCCTTGTTGTTGATGAGCAGGTTGGCGGCCTTCATGTCTCGGTGGAGGATGCGGTTCTCGTGGAGATAGCGCAGGCCCTGTAGCAGCTGCAGCATGTAGCACTTGATCTGGGGCTCCTTGAAGTGGACGGAAGGGTTGTCGAGCAGGCCCGACAGGTCGTGGTCCATGTATGGCGTCACCATGTACATGATGGGCTTCTTGCGCTTGTCGGCTGCGATGCGGTCAGGACGGGAAGACGAGGCACCGCGGAATGGCAAGTGGAGGGGCAAAAGGGGGGGGCAAAAAAGAGGGGCACAGGGCCAGAGGAAAGAGGGGGGAGAGGCAACCAGGATGGTGCGACGACATACTGGCTCTTGTGGGGTGCTCGACGGCCATGTCCTCGAGGCGCAGGATGTTGTGGTGAGACAGCAGTTTGAGCAGCTTGATCTCGCGGAGGGCGGTGATGGGGAACTATCAATAGTAGGTAGGCAGGTTAGTAGACAGTGTCAGACCGGGGGGGGAGTTCCGAGGCGATTTGCGGCGGATTGATCAGATGGATGGCTTCCGCGACGTACGCCGTCCTTTTCATGATGCATGATAATCTTCTTCAGGGCGACTAGCGCGCCCGTCTTTCGCGACCTGGCGCGGTGCACCTCACTGGTGGGATTTGTGCGTTAGCCTTCTGTCAAAGAGATGAATGGCCCCTCCTGGCCCGCCCAAGGAAAAAGCAAGCAAGAGAAGAATTCTTTGTGGGGTAACAGAAGGAAGGGAGAGGAAGAGGAAGAGGAAGAGGAAGATCAAAAAGACAAAGAAAAGGGGACCATGAGAGAAATCCCGTTTTCAGAACCAGCATACCCAAACGTGCCCTCGCCCAACTTGCCCATCAGTTCATAGTCGGAGATGCGCGAACAGCCCACGAAGCTGGATTTGGGCCGAGAATGGTGGAGGGCGAAATGGCGGGGCGAGGTGCCATCGGGGGCAGTCTCTAAGGGTCGCTCCATCGCCGAGCGGATCGCGTCCTTGGATAGTATGTGTGGATGTGTATTCCAGAGTGCGATTTGTGGGGGGGGTTTCCGGGTCGGAGAGGGGTCCTTTCCAATCGACACGACTTTCGAGGGGAACGCGTCTTGGGAGGAGTTGGACGGCTGTCAGGCGCGCATCGCAGATCGAGGGATCGAGTACCTGCGATTTTGCGGAGACGCAGAGGACGGGATCGGGGAGGTGAATAATGCCGTCGTCGGTGGTGCCTTTGACAATCAACGTATGGTTCGCGGGGACAGCTTCTCGGTCGGTCGGCAGATTCGAGGTTGAGGGGCTGCTCGGCGAGGGGATGATTCAGTGTCTGGGAGGATGTCGTCGTGGTCGGGAGTCCTAGTACAGAGCGAAAGGTCGGCAGTTGGTACTGATGCTGGGTCGAATGCGTATGACGTTCTAAAGTATGATGGACCTTTGGATGCGGGAATCCATGCGGGTAAGTCTCGCGAATCGAATGGGGTTGAAGGTGAAGATGAAGTCCAAGTCCAAGTCCAAGTCGAGATTCCAGGTTGCAACATCCAGGCTGCGACTTGGAAGTGGGTTCTTTTTAGAACCGACTCGGGCCTAGCGCTGCGTTTGGATGGCACCCAGTATGGGGAATTTCGCACCCGGTACGGAGTACAGACGCAGGTGCTTGACCTCCCAGGTCCTGATGTCCTGCCGCCCCGCCGCCGCACCAGAGCCGCATGCACAGATGGAAATACATATGTAATACGGAGTACTTCGATTGATATTGCAACTGGAATTGTTTCAAATCATGCTGCGACTCTCTCATCCTACAGCATCTTTGAAGCACACAAGAACTACTACTACTCCGTACTACTAAGTTCTTCCAATGCGCAGATGTGCCTCCTCGAATGAACGAATCATGGCGTCCGCACCTGCCCCGTCCAGGCCACGACGTCATGTTGGAACTCAGCCACATCAGAGACTCATCTGACACTCGCACCAGCCACTGTGGCACAGCGTGTCCGGGACAGCAAAGTCGGGTGTCCGTCTTTGATCCCAAAGGAATTGATCAAGTCCATGCATCATGCATCAATGCATGCATTGCGCAATCATCCATCCGGCATCAGGCACATGCACTCACTTCCGGTGCAAACCTTGGCTCCCGAGATCGCATATGTAGTAGATTCTTGTGCGTCTCCCCTTTACACCGCAGACCGGCTGTACGAGTACGAGTAAGAGTACCTACTCCATATCAGTTCTCCGCATCATCGTCACCCGAGGCAAGCCGGCCCGCGATCCAAGGCTAGCTATGGCTTAGTACTCGTAGTCTCAATGGATCAAGACGAAAAAGAAAATCAAATAAAAACCACAGCTGCTTTTTCTTGCTCCGGCTGCGGAACTGCCTCGAGCATCCATCACCTCCTTCCTTTTCACCATCCTCACCCGTCGCTCCTTCTTCCTCTCCTCTCCTCTCCTCTCCTCTCCTCTCCTCTCCTCCTCATCTTCTTCCTCACCCTTCAACTACATCGAGACGCAATGGACATATACCAGCACAGCAACGCCGTGCCGTCCCAGGCCCCGGACGCAGGCTCCAGCAACATCGTCAACGGCATCAGCGACGGCGTCGACGGCAGCACCAGCACCAGCACAGACATCCTCCCCCCGACAAGCCTCCCCGAGGCCCGCGTCCTCATCATCGGCACCGGCGGCACGATTTGCATGCAGCAGGGCCCCGACGGCCTCCAGCCCTCCCCGGGCTTCCTCGAGGCAGCCATGGCCCCGCGCTCCACCTTCAACGACCACTCCACCCCGTCCGTCCAGCTGCCCGCCTACCGCAACGGCGCCCTCGTCCACCTCGATAGCCTCCGCACCCCGCCCACCGCCTACAAGCGCCACATCCGCTACGCCGTCGTCGAGTTCAACCCCCTCCTCGACTCCAGCTCCATCTCCGCCACCGACTGGGCCGCCATGGCCGCCGCCGTCAAGGAAAACTACCACCTCTTCGACGGCTTCGTCATCCTCCACGGCACAGACTCCCTCGCCTACACCGCCTCCGCCCTCTCCTTCATCATGTCCAACCTCGGAAAGCCCGTCGTCCTCACCGGCTCCCAGGCCCCCATCTTCGCCCTCCAGTCCGACGCCGTCGACAACCTCCTCGGCTCCCTCATCATCGCTGGCACCTTCAAGATCCCAGAGGTCTGCCTCTTCTTCCACCACAAGCTCTACCGCGGGAACCGCACCACAAAGGTCTCCGCCGCCTCCTTCGACGCCTTCGCCAGCCCAAACTGCGAGCCTCTCGCCCAGGTCAACGGCCTCGGCGTAAACGTCAACTGGAACCTCGTCCTCCGCCCCACCACCATCGCCGAGTTCGACATCATCACCACCCAGCTCGACACCGCCCACGTCGCCTGCCTCCGCGTCTTCCCCGGCATCAAGCCCGACATGGTCGACCAGATCCTCCGCGGCCCCAACGTCCGCGGCCTCATCCTCGAGACCTTCGGCATGGGCAACGTCCCCGGCGGCATCGGCCTCACCCGCGTCATCACCTCCGCCGTCGAGCGCGGTATCGTCGTCGTAAACGTCTCCCAGTGCGTCGCTGGCTTCGTCTCCCCCGTCTACGCCCTCGGCACACAGCTCGGCCGCGCCGGCGTCATCTTCGGCCTCGACCTCACCGCAGAGGCCGCCCTCGCCAAGCTCTCCTACCTCCTCGCCCTCCCCGGCCTCTCCCCCGCCGACATCACCGCCCGCTTCTCCCGCTCCCTGCGCGGCGAGATGACCGAGATCGCCCATCCGAGCTTCTCCCACCCGGAGAAGCCCCTCGACCAGGTCGCCCAGCGCCTCACCCCGCTCGAGGCCGCCTTCACCGCCCTCGGATACGCCATCCACAACGGAGAGATTGGCCTCGTCAGGTCCCTCCTCGAGGGCGAGGGCTCCCAGCTCCTCAAGACAGCAGACTACGCCGGAAACACCGCCGTCCACCTCGCTGCCGTCTCCGGCAACGCAGAGATCATGCTCGACCTCCTCCAGCGCGGCGCCAGCGTCCACGAGCGCAACAACGCCGACAACTCGCCCCTCTTCCTCGCCACCCTCTCCGGGAAGGAGGACTGCGCCACCCTGCTCATCTCCGCGGGCGCTCACCTCTCCGTCGAGGAGATTGAGCGCGGCCCCTTTGCCAAAATCCCGTCGTGAGACGGCCTGACCAGTATGAAATGAAGTCCAAGCTCTACAAAGTGCTCTACAAAGTCGCATAAACGAGAACACCTGAAAAAAGGGGAAAACAATAGATAATGGTAATGATCCCTCAAGAAAAGATGTAGACATCAGAGACACTGTAATCATGCATACACCACCCAAAAAAGCCCCCGGGTCGTCCCGTGTCCTGGTCTCTCCAAACCAATTCCGCGCATTTCTAACCTTTCTGATTCTTTCATTTCCTTTGCTTTCCTGTCTTTGCCTTTTTTTTTCCTCTTTATAAAAAAAAAGAAGAAGAAAAAAGGATAGGTTGTGCTTCCGCCTTGGAGATGTATCGTGTCAAGGATATTCCAACCACCATCCCTTTCCGTCCATCCGCATCATGTATGGCCACATGCATGCAAAATAACGCCCAATAATCCAATCAGTGGTAAGATGCAATCGCGAACTATGTGGTTAATCAGGTATGAAACAGCATATACCAGCGACTCGAGAAGCCGTCTTCCGCGATCCCAAAACTCCTGCCGTCAGAATGCGCCGTGGCGCGTCGGGCACGGGAACCGGTCCATCTCGTCGCGCCGATTAGCGGAGGAAAAGGTCCCCAACGCCGTTCCTCAGGGATCTCGTTCTATCCGGGTGATCCAAGCCAAGATAGTCATCCTCAGAGGCCATCAAATTCCAGAGAACGTCATCTGCATCACAGTGATATGAGCCATCGTGTCCAGCACAGTGGGAGCCGTGGGAATGGGAGATGGAGAGAGAGAGAGAGAGAGAGGGACAAACCATCATTAAGATATTGAGGCTTCGAGTAATTCACTCTTCGAGCGATGGCGAACTTGATCTTGGAGAAGCTCTTGCCTTTCATGCCAGTCCGCTTCTCGAGTCGCTTCTTGGTATCGGAAAATTTCTCACCCTAGTCCATAGTGTTAGTATTAAGTCAAAGAGAGAGAGGCTCCCAAGAGGGGGGGTGAAAGCGAACCTCGATGATGAGGAACCTGAATGGGACGCCATGCATCCTGCTGACTTCATTCTGGAAGTGGAAGACTTGAATCAAGTTGCAGTCAGCTGATTCCTCCTCCTCGGGCACCCGCTCGGCGTAGATCTGGGTGTAGTCGTTCAGGTTCGCGACGGGGTGTTCTCGCAAAGGCTCGCGATAGAACCTGTTCGAGTTCGTCTCGTAGATCCTGATCCTGCCTTCTTCTGCCTCGTCGGGGATTTTCGCCTTCTTGATGAGGGTTTGAATCACATCCTCGACGGTCCCCGTCTTCGGCACGAGCAGATCAAACGGCTCCTATCATGAAATCAGTCAAAATTCCACGGCGCTAGAGACATTATCATCATGATGCAAAAGATTGTTTCTCACCTCCTTGGTAATGCCCTCACTGAGCCATGTCAATTTGATGCTCTTCTTGGTATCGAACTCGGCCAAGCTCATCTCGAGGACCTCGAAAAAGAAGGCATCGCTTCTTTGAACGGAGTTGAGGGTGGTAGAGCCCATCGGATTGAGGATTTGTCGAAGGGTGGGGTTCGTTCCTCGGCGCACGGCGGCCTTGGGATTGCTCGTGGTCGAATTGACGGTCCACAGGCGGATGTGTGTCGGTGGGGCCTCGAGGTGAGCGCCGACACGCTCGGTCAAGGTGTCGTAGTTGATTTTCGAATTCAAGACGAGCTCGAAAGGAGGAAATTGGGCCTGGTCGCAGCGAGTGGGATGAGGGAAGAACTTGACCGTTCTCTTGTGCTCCAAAAAATCATAGTACTCCTTTGCATCCTCAACTCGATCGGAAATCTTGGCTCTGCAGAAAGAGTTAGCCACATCATCGGTCATCATGGCCTGGATCAGCATGCGGACTCACGCATCGGTTGGCGATTGGTCGGCCGGCCGACCGTTCTCTGCCTTGCGTTCCGCCACTCGCTGGAAACACACGATGTCTCCGTCTTGAAGTTCGGCCAGCTTCAGCGTTTGTTTCGCTTTCAAGGGCTCGATCATGGTTGGTTTGATTTCCTGCCAGGAGTCAGCGGCATTCTCGACACGGAGGAGCAGAGAAGGGAGGGGCGACACAAATATTGTTGCGTCGAGAACAAGAGTGACTTACCTCCCACATCAAGAGCTTTTCGCCCGCTGGGAGTTTCTCTCCCCAGCCCATGGTTTGGAGAATGTGAGGGAGCAGCTCCTCCACCTTCCGCTCCTTGCCGATGTAGACGTGGCCGACACCTCTCAACGATTGCTTCTCAACGTCAAAGTGCTTCAACAAGAGAAGGAGATTGTCGTTTCTCACAACGACACCGTTCGGTTGGCTCTGATACGATGGCCAAACGGCGTTCCCCTTGTCGTCGACCTCCTCGGCAACCTCGGCCCAGAGACGCAGGCTGGCATCGCGATGCGCAGCAGAGCGGCTAAAAGTCTCCTCGACGGTTGGTCGCAGGTCCGTGATGGGCTGATCGGGGCGTATGGTCTTGTTTTGGCGGTTGACCATCAGCCAGAGCCTGATTCGTCGCGGATCCTGGTCCATGTCGCTGGCGATTTGAGCAACGAACTCGGACAGAACCATGGCTCGTCGAACACGGTACACCTTGGGCGCGGAAGGGTCGACGTCGGAATTGGCGTCGAAAGCACACAGGTCGGTACCGCCGTAGTGCTTGAAGGTCTCGCTCGTGATGACCTTAACTGTCATGAAGAGATGGGCTTCCTTCTGCTCCCGTCTTCGTGCCTCCCTCAGGGCGGTCTCCTCTTCGAATCGCTTTTGGAGATGTGAGGGGGGTTCTTCCTTGGTGACCGGGCACAGGATCTTGTCGAGGCGAGATTGACGAATGTAGACCAGCATGTAGGCGCTGTTTTGGCGCATGATTGGCGCCTTCTTCTGCAGGGGGATGCGCGGATAGCCGCTTGGGGTGCGATATTCTCCGCCAAAGTTCTCCTCGAGGACCTCTCTGAGCGTTGCCCTTGTGACCTTGTCATCGTCATACTTATAGAACCACCCGTCCTTGTTGGGCTTGATGAAAGCGTAGTAGTGGCCAGCGTCCAGGCCACCGCTGTGGACGAGGACACCCTGCAGCTGATAGATCCATGGCTCGGATCTGTCGGCGTCCTCGATGAGGTAGGGGGATGCGTCGAAGGTCTCGGGGAATTCGTGTCGGTCGTTGATCTTCATCATCATGTCTCTTTGAATGTCGTATTCGAAGCGCTTGAGCTGCAGGTGCAGCACGTCCGGAAAGCTGGTGAAAATGACACCCTTGTTCGCGTCCTGTAATTTGTGCTGATCACCGGCGAAGTACTGGTTCTCGCCGTCCATCTTCTCGACCTGGATATAATCCGCGAAGCTCTCGAGCAAGTTCTTGTTGCCGCTGACGTTGAGCTGAATGTCCCAGAAATCTTCAATGCGGCTCGATTCGTAGTCCACATTGATACACGAGATGTAGGTCTTGATCTTGCCGCTGAAGATCTCGGGAAGGACATTTTCGGCCTTTGTGCCCTTCATTCTCTCTTCCATTCGCTCCATGAGCTTTCGCGAGAGCTCCTGGACGTCCTGCTGCTCGAAGATGTGCTTGGTCTCCCAGCCGAACGACTTTGTCAGCTCATTAGTGCTGACGGCTTGCTCCGATGTCTGCAGTTGGTAGAAGAGGCGCTGCAGAGCATACGCGGAGTTGAGCATGCTCTCGTCGTTTTCTGTGGGAATTTCGTAGACGGCCTGTGGCACCCAGTGAGTATGCGATTTGCAGAGCGTGCGGGATAATCTATGGGTAAAGTCATGTGAAAGCGCACCTTTCTGAAAAGATTTGTAAAGTATAGAGACTGGAGCAGAGAGTTGAGGTAGCATGTGGCGCCCTGGTTCTTCAAGCCGACGTAGCCGGTCTCTTTCTTGGAATCGTAATGAGTGAAGTTGTGCCACAGCACACCCGTTTCGTCCTCGACGAGGCGGACGTAGGCGGTGATGTTGGCCGTGTCATTTTCGACCAGCGGCCGGCTGTCGCCTTCCCAGGGCACGTTGAACATCCGGCGCATCTCGACGAATCTTGTGAAACCCCAGTCCCCCTCATCCTTAGTGAAGCGGTGGTGCGCGGTGTGGTTGACGTAGAGGCTCGGGTCGTTGGGATTCCAGAGGACCAGGGCAAACTGGAGACAACAGCTCCAGTTGTCGGGCATCTCTTCGCCCTCGAAGCCATGTTCTAGGTATATGGAGCACTGATCTGTGTTGTTGCCGTGGGGAAAGAGGAGAACTCGCCTGAGTCGCAGAACGAAGACGCTCGTTAGTCAAGTGCGCAGTGAAGAGGAGGAGGGGGGGGGGGGAAAAAAGAGGG
>NQYS01000001.1:671681-683265 GCA_003055955.1 Escovopsis sp. AC | reverse complement strand
GGAGAGAAAGAGGGGAAGCGCGCATCATCGCTGTCATTGTCATTTCATCTCAAAGTCATCGGGTCCCCTCCGGATGGGCGACGGGCTGCCCTCGCCGTACATGGCATACTGGACGCCCAGGAAGCAGTCGCAGAGCGCCTGGAAGACGCCGCACGCCTTGAAGGCAAAGGGGATCTCGGTCGTCGAGGTGAAGAACCACATGAGCTTCATCGCGTCGCCCCCGAGCCAGCTCGCCAGGACCGACAGCCGGAACCCCTTGAACGACTTCTTCTCGGCGTTGGAGAGGATCTGCGGGATCGGCAGGGTCGCTTCGACGGCGAGGCCGACACTCCCGATGAGGGACGAGTACAGGGAGTAGATCGGGGGCACGGTCGAGAGGAACATTTCGCAGACGAGCAGGCCGGCGGCGAGGTACATGATGAACTGCCAGTAGCTGTGGACAGAAGGTTCTGGTGAGCTTCGTCTTCGTCTTGTTCGAAGGCATAAACAGAGAGAGGGTAGATGTGAATCCAGGGGGAATCGCAGACTCACGGCTTCGGCGACCTCCACTGCCAGAAGCTGTACGGCCTCGGAGCCGAAAAGACCCCCTCGCCCTGGCCGCTGAACGGCGCTCCGGCATCGCCGCCCTTGTTCGACGGCGCGGGTCTGTGGTCCAGCGCGATCTTGAGTAGGACAAGCTGCATCCCCACCATGATAAGCGACTGTAGCAACAAGCTCGTATCGAATCGCGCCCCGGGCCAGTAGAATATCCTGCATCCGCGGTGACAGACGTCTGTTAGCCGACCCGGTTTCCTCGCTCGCGTGCCCCCCATGAGATCGAGGTTTTTTTTCAAGAC
Organism: Escovopsis sp. AC; assembly: GCA_003055955.1. Lineage (NCBI taxonomy): Eukaryota > Fungi > Ascomycota > Sordariomycetes > Hypocreales > Hypocreaceae > Escovopsis > Escovopsis sp. AC. The sequence continues at coordinate 682,429 of NQYS01000001.1, read as the reverse complement.
ATTAATCGATCCGCAACGGCGCGCAGGCACGCACGCACCTGAAGAGCGACGCGATCAGCATGATCAGCGGGATGTCGAGGGAGAAGCCCGCGCTCGTCTTCTTGCGGTGCATGGACAGCGCCTGGTCGCCATAGGAGAGAATGGGCGAGAGGACGATGAAGAGCGGCGCGACGTAGCCCGTGATGCTGGCGATCCAACTCATGGCAGCGACTGGAGTAGTTCCCGGCCCCGAATCCCAAGAAGCGAGAGTAGGTCGTGTTTCGTAGAAGCAGTAGGTAGTAGTAGCGATGATAGCAGACGATAGAAGAGCGAATAGATCCGGATTCCAGAAGGCGAGCCAAGAAAAAAAGAAGGACAGGGGTAAACGAGAGAAAGAAGAGAAGGGGAGAAAAAGAAAGAAAGAAAGAAAGAAAGGGAAAAAAAGGAAGAGAAGCAGTACTCGTGGTATCCAATGGCTTTGCAAGAAAAAGAAATTATGGCGAGTCCATCCGGAGAGCAGACGACGACGTGTGGAACAGGATGGATTGATCAATATTGCCTTGCCTGGCACAGCAGCATGGCATTGATTGATGGATGGATTCGGTATTCGGTAGGAGATGCAAGGAAGCGGTAAAGCTCCAGGATGTCTCGACGAGATTGGAGGCCGAATCCTGGGCATCGCGCTCGACTCGGGGAGGTCAAGTCAGAGATTGTCGGCGGGAAGTCCCGCTTATTAGCCGGCGCCACTGGAGATCACTTAAGACAGTAACGCGGAGGTCACGGCCAGGGTCATGGCCAGGGTCACGGCCACGATCACGCCAAGCGACGATCCCAGATGTACAACGTACGGAGTACTCCGTACATGTACATGGCCATCCGCCTTGATGCTAACCTGATGCAGGCATCTCGGTGGGTTGTGGCTCGGATCGGCGGGCCAGGCGAGTCCTGCAAACGGGTGGGGAGGGGCTCTCTTTGTACCGGTACATGCTGGACCTGTCTCAGCAGCCCGCAGCGGGTCGCCGCCTCAACCCAGGAACAGGTGCCAATCTTGCGTCTTAACCTCACAGGAGAGCATGGAGAGCATGGAGAGCATGGAGAGCATGGAGAGCATGGAGAGCATGGAGAGCATGGAAATTAGATAGGCATCATCATTGACTGGCCAAGCGATGATGGTTGCTAAATGGAAAGGTCTATTCATCTAGTTGTGCGGCTTGGACATGGCCATTCGCCACAGGACTCGCGCCGTCCTTGTCCAGATCCGTCCAGGACGGCTTGTTGATCCTCTCCGACGCCGCCTCGCTCTTGAAATGGTACCCCCTGGCCCGCGGCCGGGCCCCCGTCCCCTCCGGCAGCTCGGGCTCGTACGAGGCCGAGAAACGCGCTCTGTCCCTCTCGAACTGCTCCGACCCCGCGGCCAGCGATCCCCGGATCCCCCCAAAGAACTCATCGACGACGTGGTGGTTGTGGATCTGGAGCAGGCTCCACCCGAGCATCTCCTTGGCGTTGAGCAGGTGCCGCACGTACGCCCTGTGGTGCCTCTCGCAGGCATAGCACCGGCAGTCCTGTGCGAGAGGCACGACCGCGGTGCTAAGCCCGGCGTCCCACATGTTGATCCCGAGCGGCTCAACGCCGCCTCCGCCGCCACCAGACTCCCGAACCGGAAATGAGAAGGTGAATGCGACGCCCGCGTCCGAGGCGTTATTCACAAACGGCAGAACGCATATGTCGATCCCGAGGGCGATCTGGCGCAGCACGTCGTGCGGCGACCCGGGCGCGTCCATCGAGAGCTTCGGCAGCGGGATCATGGGCGCGTAGTGGGCCAGCTCGGGGAGCAGGTTCGCATCGTAGACGGCCAGCCCGGAGACGTCCTCGGCGACATCCTCGGATAGATGTCTCAGGTAGTCCCACTGGATGGGCCGCTCGACGGGCAGGACCGGGGCGAAGACGGCGATGAAGGCGCTCCCGGCGCTCCTCTCCTTTCGTGACCTGCGCGACAGGGTCCCGAGGAACTCGTCCAGCCAGAGCTCGGTGTGCTCGACCATGCGGATCAGCTTCTTCGACACGGGCGTCTTGCTCGTGTGCGGCAGGTCGGCCATCGGGACCACAATGTCCGGCTGCAGGGAGGCGACCGCCGAAGCGTACTCGGAAACGGTGACGTTGCGGAAGCCAGTCGAGGTGAAGATGGACATTGTCTTGGCCGTATTCCCGACTGGCGTGGTCACTGCCGGGCACCGCCTTGGTCCGAGAATGGTCAGGACCTCGGAGGGCATGGCAGCGAAACTGTGCAGCCGCCGACAGTCTCCATTGGGAGCATGGTACACGGGGCTGTCATACTTTTCAACGACTGCACAACTGTCAGGCCACGACGAAAAAAACACGATAGCACCATCAAGGGACGTCATTCTCATTCACGGAATGGGGAATCGAGAGGAAAACGCACAATCCTCGAGGCCTGCATGCACGGCATGTACGGACGTGCACTTTTGGAGGTTGTCCGGCGTCAGGTGAGGTACGGACCCGCGAGAAGTGACGGCCAGGTAGGTCGGCGTCTCGATGGGCTTCCGGTTCGGCAGGGTCAACATGCCGAGGCGAGCTGTGAGGCCGGCAGACGTCTCGAAGACACATGGACCCGACATGTCCGGGAGACTCGGTTGCTCGTGATCGCTCATCGTAGCATGCTGCTGCGGCTCGAAGGTTCAGGCTGTGGCCCGGGCGGGAACGCTCGACTCTCGATGGCAACGCCTCGGTTCAGGGCGAGTCAAACATGAAAGAAAAGGGCCAATTCCATCCATGGCACGGGAAACATCGCAACGCAATTGATTTCCGTCAAAGCGCCCCGATTCACACACACACACACACACACACACACATTTCGAGGCTGAGTTGTTGGAGTCGCATTGATGAGATGCTTGATTTTCATTGGCTGGGAGGAGGGGAGTCCATCACAGTGTCAATATACATCCATATGCTCGTTGGACACTGTATCGCAATCTCGATCCGAGATTCAGCCGAATCATTCATCGCGGAAGGTGCAAACGGCGATTCAACAGATCGAAAAATCTCGAGAAAAAAAATAGAATAAAATAAAATTCCAGAGGAAAAAAAAAAAGACTGCCTGAAGCATCATCTCGCCGGTCTCGCCGGTGACGACCTCAATCCGGGGAGAGAGACGAGACGGCACCCGGAATGATATGGTGCTCATCGCATCAGCCCGCCCGGCTCCCGCTGGATGCTGCCATCGCGGGCCGGCTTCGCGCGCCGCGCTTCGTCGTCATTGCCAATCACGCCGGCTCCCGGGTTCTCTCTTGGTGGTGATGCATTCATGACGGCGGGAGCGCTTCTGCCCCGCGATTCGACGAGGCTGCGTATACTCCGTACGATAGGAGCACATCTGGCAGAAATCGTACGCGAACCTGCTCGTTACGGATACCGGTACGCACTACGGAGTACTCTGTACGGCCAATGTGTGTCTGCCTCCCTGGAGCGAGGCTGACGAGCTGGGTTCGCCGCCAGGGCGCAGTGCTACTCTGCACTGCTACGAGAGACACAAATGCGCCTACCCGTCCGCGGAATCTGCGTTTTCGCGCCGCGTCTCACGCTGGAATGCTGAGGCTCTGGGGGTGGGGAAGGGCAGAGGGGGGAAACGAGTCGAGTCCGGCGTTTTTGGTGTTGGCGGCATGCCGGAGCTTGTCAGCACCGTCGGCTGCGCCGCACCGCGCAAAGAGAAAAGACGAGGTCCGCACCCGGGCTCTCAGGTTCTCAGGCTCTCAGCCTGGCCAACGCTGACGACGCGTCCAATCATGATCCCGGCCTCCCAGGAGTCTCTCGCATCACCACCCGACCTTCCGAAACGGTGTGCCCCCCCTTGGCGGCGACTCGGGAGACTCTTCCCATTCCATCATCCTTACCCGTCCACAGCCTGCAGTGCCATTTGCCGGTACGCGGCGCCCAGCCTTTTTTTTGTGAGTGCGTACATACATACATGCGGATACTGGTGTTTCTAGATGCCCGATACGAGCACAGCAGAGGAGCCAAGGTGAGTACCTAACGAGAGACAGGCAGAAGAGTGCAGGAAGATACATAGATACAGTCCACCGCGAGAGAGCGAGACGGGCGCGAGAGCGGAGAGCGAATTTTTGGTACGAGGACGGGGAGCGCCGGTGAGCGAGCGAGCAAGCGAGCGATTCGAGCGATTTACACAACAGTCCATCCATCCACTCGGAGCGCCGGCCTGTGTGGGTGTGTGCCTGCGAGTGTGTGGGCGAGCGGGAACTGTCCGGCACTAGGCAAATAGCCCCAGGCCCGCCCAAGGGGGGGAACCCTCCCCATATCTCGACCTTGTCCCCGGCCCTGGGTCCGAACTCGAGCATCATGGTGAACCGTCACCGTGAGCGCGATGCCGAGAGCGAACCCCTCATGACTGACCCCCAACGAACCGCTGCGAGCATCGATGCCGTAGCACAGACAGACGAGCATCGCCGTGCCAGCGTCGCCAACGTAGCCTCGGGCCACCCCGATGCCCCGCTGGACACGGTCGAGACCGTCCTCGAGGTCGACGACAGCAGCAGCGGCTCGCCCGAGCCGCGTTTCCTCCAGGACGAGCGCACCTCCAAGCAATGGAGCCGTGTCCCCTATCCGATCCGCCGCGTCCTGTTCGCAGTCGTCAAGTGGTCGAGGGGCCCGCCGAACCCGCAGCCGTTCCGCATCAAGCCCTTGTTTCCCGCGATCCAGGAGTATCCGCTGTTCCTTGTCGACAGATTCCTGCCCAGCTTCAAGCTGCGCGCCTGGGTCCTGTTCACGTACTTTTCCGTGTGGCTGATCGCCTTCGTCCTCGTCAAGCGCCAGGAGACGACCGCGGCGGAGATTGCCGGATGGGGCCCGGCTCAGTCGATCGGGTGTGGAGACACGTACTGGGGCTCGGGCAACAGCTGCGGGCTGGACGGGACGGACTGCAGGCCCTTTAACGGGAGCGGCTTCGCGTTTTCGTGCCCGGCCAGCTGCGACGGCTACCACGTGCTGAACCCGAGAGCCGTCGGCGACCAGGAGATCATCTACAGGTCGCTCGTCATAGGGGGCCCCTCCAACGACGTGCGCCCCGAGGAGTCTGCCACCTACCGCGGCGACTCGTTCATCTGCGGCGCGGCCATCCACGCGGGCGTCATCTCCGACGAGAAGGGCGGCTGCGGCGTGGTCGAGCTCGTGGGCCAGCAGCAAAACTTTATCAGTTCTCAGCGCAACGGCATTCTAAGCGTTGGTTTCGATTCCTACTTTCCGCTTTCGTTCCGCTTCATCCCGGGCGTCGAGTGCTCGGTCAAGGACCAGAGATGGGCGCTCCTCGCCATCTCGGTCGTCTTCACGACCATCCTCTCCCTCTTCACTGCCTCGCCCGCGCTCTTCTTCTTCCCGACCTTCATCGGCACCTTCTGGACGGTCGGCATGGCCATGGACCAGCCGACCCACAGCTCGGTCGCGGGGCTCTTCTCGACCGTCCTCGGCCAGTTCCTCCCGGCCGTGTTCTGCGCCTGGGTCATGTTCGACAAGATGGGTATCCGCCGCACGCTGACCCGCCTGACGGCCCAGGTCGAGAAGACGGTCCTGTGGCTCGGGGCCTGCTGGGTCGGCGCGCTCACCAACTACACCTTCGACTTCATCCCCATCCAGCGGCTGAACAAGCACGACATCGACCAGCAGCCCGGCGCAAAGGTTGCGCTGGCCGTCATCGTCGTCGTCCTCGTGGCGGTCGTTGGCTCCCAGGTCTGGTTCTTCCGGCAGGAGGGGCGGGCCATCAAGTACCTCAAGCTTTACGCGCTGTTCCTCATCGCGATCGGCATCTCGCTCGGCCTTCCCGACCTCCAGCTGCGGATCCACCACTACATCCTGGCGCTCCTCCTGCTCCCCGGCACGAGCATCCAGACGCGGCCCTCCCTCCTCTACCAGGGCCTGCTCGTCGGGCTGTTCGTCAACGGCATCGCCCGCTGGGGGTTCGACCCCGTGCTGCAGACGGCGGCCGCGCTCCTCGGCGACGGGCAGAAGGACACGGCCCTGCCCGTGCTCATCCCGCCCATGATCGACACCGCGGCGGGGCCGGGCAACGCGTCGAGCATCACCTTCACGTGGGCGCCCCCGCCGTCCGGCGGCTTCGACGGCATCAGCATCCTGGTCAACGACGTCGAGCGCTTCCGCTCCTACTTCACCGACGAGGTCGACCGCCAGGACGCCTTCGTGTGGATGAGAGACGGCGATTTGGATCTGCCAGAGTATTTCCGGTTCGCGTACATGAGCGGGAGCTCGAGCGGGGACTACACCAAGGCCGGGGTCTGGACCGCCGAGGGGGAATGGAGGACGATGGACCCGGGTCCGTCCAAGGTGAAGATGAGGAGCCTAGACGAGGGACGCATGTTGAACCATCATAGATGACATTGGCGTCTCATTTTCTGAGAGACAAGAGACATATTAGACGGTACCTAAAAATGATCTGGACACTTTGTTTTTGTTTCGAGGGGTTCTGTACACGATCTCGAGCCACGGCATCATGCCCCGTCTTTTGCTACATTGACATCTCATAGAAAATGAAGAATCACTGAGAGCATACATTTCTTTCTACTTGTGTGTGATTCTATTTCCCGATGAGTGTCTTGATGCTATTTTCCTTACAAGGACTGCGGCGCGGGTTCATATCTCCACTTTGATTCACCTTCTGCCATCTTAGTCATCACAATAATTCTTCATCGCCATCGATCTCAAACCAACCCTCATTCCGGGTCTCTTCACAATCACGGTCATTCAACTCGAATCCCTCCAGTCTCAGCGCCTCAAAACCAAAGGGAAATCGGCATAGAAAGCCAGACTACATAGCATCAAGGAATACAACGACAGAAGGAAACCGAAAATGCCACCGAGGATCCCCACCCAGGCCGACTTCGCCCCCCTATCCTCCTCCCTCCCGCTCACCCTCCACCTCCCCTCCCCCCCCGAAAGCACAACATGCTTCCTCATCCTGCTCCACGGCCTCGGCGACTCGCACCACCCCTTCTCCCACTTTGCGCGCAGCATGGCCCTCCCGGGCGTCGCAGCCATCTCCGTCCGCGGCACCTCACCCCTCCCGCCCTCCATGCTGCCCCCTGATACTCAGCCCCTTTCCACAACATCCTCCTCCTCCTCCCGCTCATCATCGCCCGGCCACTTCCACTGGGGCGACGACCTGCGCCTCGACCAGGCCTCCGGCGACATCGACCCCGACCCGGGCTTCGACGCCGCCGCGCACCGCATCATGACCCTCCTCGTCAAGGGCGTGCTCGTCGACGCGCTGGGCTGGGAGATGCGCGACATCATGCTCTTCGGCTTCGGGCAGGGCGGGTCCCTCGCGCTCGGCATTGCGTCGCGCCTGCGCACGCCCGAGCGCGTCGTCGACCTGGAAGACGGCGGGGCAGAGATGGGCATGACCACAAAGGGCGTCGTCTCCATCGGGGGCCCGCTGCCGGGGTCCATGGTGCCCTCGCTCGGCGGGCGGCGCAAGAGCGACACGCCCGTCCTGGTCGTGCAGCTCGACGGGAACGAGGTGGACAGGGTGAGGCGGGAGTTTGGGGACGTGAGGGCCGTCAACTGGAGGAGCAGGGACGTGAGCATGCCGCGGAACAGGGAGGAGATGTTCCCCCTGATGAAGTTCTTTGCAGACCAGCTCAACAAGCCATATTGACTTCACTTTGCACCGCCGCAACACGGAGAGGTTGGCGAGAGAAAGGATTCATTTGTTTCAAAAACACTCTTGATGGAAAAAGACATCTACTATCTATCGTCTCTGCCACCCTGAAGCATGTCCGCCAAGATATCCCACTTCGCAGACGTAGAATCTCCCGTCGCCCGCGCCACGCTCCTCAGCCCCTGGCATATGAATCGCAGGTGCTGGTCAAAGTCCGCCCGGACGACAGCCAGCACCCTAAAATACACCTCATCCGCCTGTTCCTTCTCCAGCTCGCGCCGGCCGTCATCATCGCCATCGCCATCGCCATCATCGTCGTTGTCACCGCCGTCAATCTTTGGTTCGGGGAACCCAAAGGGCCCTTGCAGCGCCACATCTGCAGCCTCCTTAGCCTCGCGCGCATTCTCCAGCGTGATGGCCAGGTTGAACATCTCGAGGATGCATTCCCGGACCGTCGTCAGCCGGCTCCCGATGCAGCCCTGGTCGATGATCTGCTTCAGGTAGGATGTGTGGATATCGATCATGGCGTCCACGTCCGCGGCCTCGCGCAGCTCTTTCTGCATGGCCAGCTGGGCGGGGGCGAGCACCAGCGTGGACAGGTACGTCTGCAGCGTGGTGCAGAACCAGACGAGGTTCTTCCGGGAGGAGTAGAAGAGGGCTCGGTCGTCCCAGTTCTCCGGGTCGGTCCAGTAGTAGTCGAGGATCCTCGGCTTGTGGAGGGCGTAGACGGCCCGCTTGAGCTGCAGGAGGAAGACGAACATGGACTGGTAGCAGCCCATGCTCTGCTCGGAGATGACCATGGAGACGGGCCACGCGAGGCGATAGTCGATCTTGACGTGGGGAAGAGCAACTCGAACCGAGTTCTGGGCCTCTTCTACGGTGACGTGCTGGCCTTCTGTCCTGATGCGGATCGAGAGTCGATTGGCATCCAGCAGAGAGGCGTATGCATCCTGGCCCGCTCCCGTGAGAGCGAAGCGGTCGTACCATACCGGATTCCGGCTCTCGAGTTTATCAAACAAGTAGCCGGAAAAGGACGACGCGGCGAATCCCTCCGACATCAGGTAGAGAGCCTGCAGTGCGCCGAGCGTCACCGACAGCCCGCACTCCTCGAGCAGGAGGTCCTTGAGGGTCGTCGATGTCTTGCGATACTTGCTCTGGATCCACCGGTCAAAGGCGGCGCCAAAGAGGCCGGGAAAAGTCGCCAGTTCCGAACCCTTGGGGCAGACGGTATCAAAGTCGAGCGGCGGCTCCTCGATGTTCTCGGCGTTCGAGCTGTCGAATCTTCCAAGCTGGCGGAGGACCACGATGTTCTTGCCGGCGTTGTATATCTGCTGGACTGCGGGGCTCAGGAACCTGGGCGCGCGAAGCTTTCCGTCTCGTGATTTGAGGAGCAGGAACCGCTCCTGCCATATCTTGCTCAGGGGGGGTTCGTCGGAGCTCTCGTAGACGAAGAACATGTCGTTTCCGGGCATCAACCTGCCCTCATCCATCCAGCGCCGAATCGGCCGCAGATACGCGTGGAAACACTCGATGAAGATCTTGGCGAGGAACTCGTAAATGGGAAGATCGCCCTTGAACTGTGACATCGTGGTCTCGTCGAACAGGAGCTCCAGGTAGCGAAAGGTGTCCGAGCCCGGGGCCTCCTGAAGTTGCGCGATAATGTTTGAGAGGACGAGGAGTGGGTCGATCCAGGGGGTCATCTCTCCGTGGACGGCCAGGATACTGAACAGTGGCTCGTCCTTGGGCGTCGCAAAGCGGGCTTGGATCTCGGAGATCTTGCCGTCGAATGCCTGGAGTCGGTTGGCGATGCAGTCCTGAAAGGCTTGGAGGTGCATTATAGGCTGAGGATGCTCGACGAATCTTCGGAGCAGGGACACGCGGCGCCCGGACTCGGCAATTGTGCGTATCGCCGCCTTGTATATTTCCCATGAGACGTGCTCCATCTCAAAGGCCGGCAGGGGCAGACCCGTGGAGCTGAAGAGCGTGGTGTCGAGGCCCTGGAGCATGAACAAGATCTCTCTGACAACGTGGGGCTCCGTGACGGTGATCCTGCGCACGACACCCACGTCGTCCACTGGAGGGCTCGCGACTCGCCACCCGTGCTCCTTTCGCAGCGAATCGAGCAGGTCGGTATCCTCCGGGTGGATGATGCAGTCCTGAGTCGTGGCCCCTCGGCTTCCGTCGAGTTGTTCGTCGAAGAGGGAGAGGCCGTCGGAGACATCGCTCGGGTCACCGCCGTCGTCGTCGTCGTCGTCGCCGTCGTCAATGAAGACCTCGTCCCCGGAACCATCGCTGTAGTTGACAGGCTGCCAGATGAGCTCGTCCCCGTCCCAGCCATCTTCGCGAGCAATGTCCTCCCATCGCAGGGGCGGTGCTTCGGGCCCCCTGTCGAGCTTGATCTTGTCGAGATCGCTGAGCTTGGAGTAGAACGTCGGCTGATCGGAAAGCTCCAGGAACAAGGCCAAGATGTCGTGGTGCCACGGTGCGGGCGACTCCTCAAGTGCACCCAGCCTGTCCCGCAGGGCGTCGGCGAGTTCGTCGCGGTGGTTCACGCGAAAGCGTTCCTGGAGGCCATCCAGGGTTCCCACGACCTGAAACGGGTTTGTGCTTAGGAATTGGTGCGTCCTGAGGTTGCGCAGTACAACATCGCGCACCGAATGGAGTCGTTTGGGGTGGCGCTGGGGAGACAGACCGGTGACGGCTTCAACGAGGTCCCCGGCGAGGGCCTCTAGTCTTGCGGCGTGGGCCATCACGAGCACACTGCATTTTCGGCGCCATGGACCCCCTGGCGAGACTCAGAAAGTAAGCGAGGATGAAGCGGCGGCGGGGGAGCTCGGCAGATCAACAACAGTTGGAGGGCAAGCAGGGAAGCGTGCGAGGTTCAGTCAAGAAGAGGCGGGCTGGTTATTTGTCTGGACGGATCGACGCGTCTAGCGCGTCTAGCAGGTTCACGTAAGCGCGGGGGAGCATCGGCAAGGCGCCTCCAGATTATTGATCCGATAAGCGCGCGGGGCTGCGGCTACGGCTGCGGCTTGAGGCGCGACCGTGCTTTTGCTTCCCCTCTCCCCCC
>NQYS01000001.1:613854-643088 GCA_003055955.1 Escovopsis sp. AC | reverse complement strand
ATGTGTATGTTCGCTTTGCTTCCATATTCTCGCCTCAGCTCAGCTCGGGATCTTTTGTGAGAAGTGGCAAGGCTTTGCGACCGCTTCTTCCGGAATAGTCTCGTCGCAGTCGACAGGATCTTCGTTCGGGTATAATCTGATCTCCTTCTGTGGAGCACAGACCATCAACGGGGGTGGTTCCAGAGAGGCAGAAAGGGCAGATGTCCCACAAGAGGAGCAAGACTGCCAATCCTCGATCCCGGGATCTGTGCTATCGAGGAGCCGATACTCGTAAATACGAGTCCTGGTCGTTGAAAGGCAGCAGGCGATTGCTGGTGTTCTTCTCCGCGACGGACGAGTTTTTGAGTCATATGTATTGCAGATGCCCGCTTTAGCCCTCATCAGGTAGGAGGTACCGAGACGGGCTCCCTGGCCTGCACGAGGCCCCATGTCTTGATTCTCCCCTTGCCTTTTCGACGGTATCGATTATCGTACGAGCACTCCGCCCCTCGTAACCCTCGTATGAGCACCGGTACTCGTATGTACATATGCATGTACGAATAGGTAGTGATCGATCTCTCCTGTGCTGGTCGATTGATTCAGCATCATGACTCGGGGGTGAACGGGCGTCTGGTTCATGGTAATGCGACTGTCTCGAATTTTGCTTCGATGCGGCATGTTTCTGCAATGTGCATGAGGCGGACAGCGACAGAACTCTCTCTCTTCTTGGTGTCTGCCGTCGTCCCGCGGGATGGCGAATGGCATCAGGATCAGACATGCATGACCTGAAAGGCCGGCATTGCCTCCCTCTTCTTTGCCCGCCCTTTCCCATGCTCGAGGCCCTTTTCCCGTCCTAGGTCTGCTGGGAACTTGTCCGAGCGTGTAACGTAACGTACTCGTACTCGTACGCGTACATAGGGGGGTTACGCACAATATCGAAATCGAAAGCCATTGATCCTAGAGATTTACGTCAGTGTCAACTCCTAAAAGCATGCACAGCTCCATCTCGGGCTTTACTGGTAGTTAGCAGAAGGTGTGGGCGTCCCATTGACGGCTGTGCTTTTGACGTCTTCTCCGGTGATGTTGTTGTTGTCCTTCCCCTCCTCCTTCGGTCGACGAGGGCTGCGATGGAGACCCTCCACACAGCTGCGCCTTTTTTTTCCTGTTTTCTGTTTCGTGTTTTGACGTCAACAAGGCACGCCAGGCGAGGAAGCCCTGCGTCTCGCACAGGGGCTCAAGTTCTGTATGTACACACTGGTGCGAGTACTCCTGGTGCGAGTACCCCCATCCTCTGTCCCAGCATGAGCAGGGAAGAGATTGAATCGAGTTCCAGGATCAATTCCAGCTGGTAGTCCTCCGGGAGAGCACAGTATCCGCACCTGCAGGAGCCGAGTTGTGGCGTGGTGTCTGCAGCTGCGGCAGAGAAAGGCCGATGCGACTGTGCGGCATGGCAAGCAAGGATTGTCTTGGGTTGATTGCTTGAAGGCTCTGGGAAAGGAAATCTATCGGCGCCAGGCACGCAAGACGGAGCTGGGAGCTGTGTCATGTTCTGAGGAAGATCCATCAATTGATCAATCAATCCATCTGGCCGGGTGTCCTCGGGCTTGATCGAGAAGGGTTGATTGTTTGAAGCAGCTTGAGGTCAGCATCAATGCTCATGGTCCTCAACCTCCTGGGGTCAACAACTTCAACTTGCTGGAGTCGGACTCGAGGCTGATCGAGGCTGCTGGTACGAGTACGAGTACGGTGCACTCCGTACCTGCGAGTCCGTACCGGTTGCAAGATGAGCAAGTACCGGTACGCCGGAGCCCTGAAACAGGCCCCATCCACTATGCACACCCCCCCCTCTTTCCTTCAATCCCTTGACGGACCTTGTCGCTCACCCCTTCCTTCCGAGCGGCGGCCCACCCCTCCTTCCTTCCTTCCTTCCTTCCTTCCTTCCCTCCCCCGGACGCGCAGGGCAAGGGACTCCAAATCGTCGGACTTCGGACCCGATTGAGACAAGGGCGGGGCCCGAACGGACCCATCGACATCTTCCATGATGGCCGTGCTGCGAGTTGCGACTTTCTCATGGCTCCCACAGGCGCCCCAGTCCACGGAAGGAGCGCTCTCTCCACAGCGCAGAGGCCATGGCGGGCAGGCACAGGGTCGGACGAGAGGGAAAAAAAATTGAAGATGCAACACTTGCCGGCACCGTAACTGCCTGCGTTCGACAGCCCCCCGGCCCGGCCGCCAAAGGGGAAAGGCTATGCGGTATTCTACCCGCAGAGTACCGGCACCCCCTGGTACATACTCCGTACCTTGCGAGTATTTGGCCAGAATGTACAGTATCATCCGTATCGTATGAGTACTCGTACCTCCATACGGAGTACACAGGTTGTGAACCCGGCAGGCGCTATGCACGCAAATGCCCGGAATCACGTCGTGCCTTCCCGGAAGCGGAAAGGGGCGCTTGGCCATCCTGGCGTTCGATACTCCGTGCAGGTACTCCGTACCGCCATGCTCCGTCCTCGGTGACGACTTCAATCTATTGATTGGCTCAAGACTGTCGCCTCGGGCGGCGCAGAGCCTCAACTCCCACAGCCAGGAGCCGACGAGAATGGTTGATCGATCCATGGACGTGCGCAATTTCGCCGTTGCGCAATGGCTCGACGCCGCGCAAGGGCTCGTATGGGTAAACTCGGACAGCCAACGGACCCCTTGCCCCCTCCCCTTCTTCCCCTGTCCTCCCCTTCTCTGGGGTTCGTTTTGGATTCAGCCAGGCGGATCGGATGGCCTTGAAAGGATTCCGCGCACTCAAGTGGCAAGACTCTTCAGTATCCATACCGCACGAGCAGATACGAGCACTACAGCGCAGCGCAGGCCCGTGAGTACGGCCGGGAGTAGTCGTAGCCGTAGTCGTAGTCGTATGCAGCCGCAGAAACCCACGCACGCGGGCGTCCTGCCTGCCAGCTCTGGACAAGCACATACATCCGTGCGGACGTCGATGGCTTCTTTCTAGACTGTTCTGGTCTAGAGTGCGGCCAGGGGGGGCCCCGGGGGGGGAGGGGGGGGGGGCAGCTGAGCTGAGGCGCACGTCTGCATGCATAGGTCAGCAGAGCCGGACTCGCGCCTGTGCCGAAAAGATGGTATTCCCGCATGTCGGCATGTCGTGATGGCATCTCAGCGACGCCGGCCGGCCAGAGACGGTTCAACACAGATGGATCTGCTCCGTATCTGATCCAGGCATGTCCAGAAAGGATTCGTCGTCGTTGTCGAGGAGGAGGAGGAGGAGCCAAACCCCACATCTGTGAGTCGAAGTCTTCCTTCTCCCCCCTCCCCTCCCATTTTCTCCCCCCTCGTCCCCTTCTTCTTCCCCTCCCAGGGCACTCGAACGGGAAAAGATCGAGCCACCTGCTTGATTGTGCCATCATCTCCGCTGAGCAGCGACCAACAAAAGGATCAATTTTTAATCTATTCTCTGCGCGCCGTTGGGGTTGTCTTCCCCGTCGACGACGCAGACAGAGAAGCATAGCCGTGAGAGCAGGCAAAGGGTGAGGGACGCTCAGAATCTTCGTTTTGAGCCTCAAAGCCAGGGGTGCTCTCGGCGACTCTCCTCCTGGCCCTGGATGATCCCATCGGCGTTAGGCGGTGATAGATGCTCGTAATTTCGCTTGTCCTCGATGGAGGCCCATCGAGATACTCCTGCCCCGGTACTCGTATCGTTCTCTTCCGCAATGGGAATTGCCCGCATGCGGGATCCATGAAATCCTCACGGAGTATCGGAATATTGAAACGACCCAAGGCAATCGAGTGGAGATGGTATTATTGGGCGTCCCGTATCGAGCCTCCGTTTCTGGGGGTCTTGCGATGCAGATGTGCCTCAAAAGAGCTCAATTGCCGGCGCATGCCCGAAGAGGAAGGGCGCAACGAAGCGCCAGGCGTGGGAATGCGCCGCGCTGGAACGAGGACCTGGTAATTCCCATCTGAGGTTCCCATCCAGTTTGGTGAGGGTGAGGATATCGCGGGAGGGGGTTTGGCTCAAGGCGGCATACTCGTACATGAAGAGTGAGGGGTTTGAAATACCCATAATCCCAATGTGCAGGACGCGCCAGCCATGTGACTGATGAATCGCCGAGAACCAAGACACCCACGCCATTTCCATGTGGAGTGCTCTGCCGGCGTCCCAACTCCCTCCTTGGATGATGCGGAGCTTCCTGTATGTATGGATGTGACGTGATTCGCTTCGACTTTTCGTGAGCGGGAGGACAGCGCGGGGCCATGGGATTTAATGAGCTCGAGAGCGGAGGTAGTAATCGTTTGTAGAGCACCTGTCCTCGTACTCATATGTACAGCACGCTCTGCCGAGCCTCGAGATGCCTGTTGGATGGTGCGAGGTCCAACGAGGGCCGTGGATGCTGGTGCCTAGCGGCGGTCAATGGGGACGTTGCGTTGGCGATTCCCGTAAACATGAGAGAAAGCATCAATATGTTGTTCTTTGTTGTTCTGTTGCTGGTCTTGGCGAGGGATTCGAGGTTTGGGATGCCGGGTGCACGCATCGGCTTCTCCAGACTCGAGAGAACTCCCGACTCCAGGTTCCAGATTCCAGATTCCAGACTCCAGACTCCGCACTTTCGGGTGTGCGAACCTCCCTCTCCGCCCGGGCCAAGAGGGGGGGGCCGGAGACCAAACCAACATGCGTCATTCGTGGCTCGTCCGTATCGAGACGCCCGAGAGCCTTCGGACGAGACGAGATGGAATATGGAGCACCCTCGTTCCGGCGCTATCCTTGGCGGGTCGTCGCGCGCGGTCTCAATCGCCAAATCAAACTTGGTGTCGCCCTCCGCAGGTGTCGGATACGCAGACGACGGAGCCCGTTCGTGTCATGTCCACCTCTGCCTCCCATCATTGCATCCTCCTGAGGTATCCTCCTGAGGTATCCTCCTGAGGTATCCTCCTGAGGTATTCTCCTGAGGTAGCCTCTTGAGGTGTCCTCCTCTTCCGAGCAACACGACGTACCAACAGCGGTACCAACGGCAGCATCAGCACCGGCGACACCAACTGCGTCTGCGTTTGCGCTTGCGTCTGCGCTTTGTGTCTGCCTCCATCCTGCCACCCTCTCATGCACCCGCCCCACGATGAGATAATAGGCGCACCGGGAGGCTAACAGAAGGATGCCCAGCATTGATGCTTCCCCTCCAGGCGTGATAAGCGCCCCTCTCCCCATCCCCACCAGCATCCGGGTCCCATATCGCGCAGCAGCTGTCCAATCTGCGCGCACAGCGGGCATGGAGGCTCCGTGGTGTCATGCCATCCCGGCCGCCCGTCGCGACTCATGGGGAATAGCGAGGGCAAACCTGAGAGAGAAAGGAAATATTAGCCGAAGGCCCGTCCAATTGCGCCAGCTCGGCTCGGTTCATGCGTGGATACTCCCATGCTGCCCGCGGCCCCCCATGCACCGAAGCAGCCACTTCGTCCCCCCTCCACTCCCCCCCACCATAACCCTGAAGAGTCCGAAAACCTCGTCAACGCCAATAAGTGCCGTCCTGCAGCGTCAACATGATCATCGAGCGCAGGAGCAGAGGCACGAGTACGAGTATTCCCGACGCGGAGCGCTTAATCAATCAATCAATCAGCCAGTCAATATATCAAATCAGCCCAACTCGCACAAGGACGGGTCGTCGGCCTCGGCATCGCATGTGATTCGACGTGAGTCATGCTCCCGCCTCGTCTCTCGTCTTTTCCCTTCGGCAGTGAGGCGTTTCTCGATAGCTCGATTTGCGAATGATGGAAAAAAAATTTTCCTCCTCACGGATTCCCCAAGCCAAGGCGTGGTTGGCTCATCACATGCAAGGTCTGAAGGGGGCAGTGTGACCGTTGTCGGCATACGAGAAGGGAGGGACGAGAAGGGGGAGGTAGGGGCAAGAGAAGAGAGGGAGGGGGCGTGAAGGATTTCAGCCGTAACGGGGCAGGGCGTATGCGTGAATATTTTGATGCCTCTCTGCAAGTTTTGCCGGCCTTTCATCATATCTGAGATTTGGACGACTTGTCTTGCCACCATTTTTCTCTGCTTCTTGCATTGACGTCGAGGCGATGAGAAGAATGATGGGAAGGGAGAAATGAGGTGGCGTGCGGCATGGACTCGAAGTAGGGCTTGCGCTTTATGACAAGGTGGTCTCGACGTCTACTCGTCTCGCGGTCTCTTGGCCTCTCATCAGGGCGCTGAGGCACGGCAGAGACATATCAAGCCCTGCGTGTGGTTGGAAAACTGACGCGTCATCTCGACCGTACTCATGAGTTGGAAGAGGGTGGCATGGCTGCGAGCTGAAGAGGATTGCCAACGTCCGTCATTTTCCGAGTGAAATTGCCGCGAGAATCTTGGAGAGTTCTCCGGGATAGATGTCCTCTGAGAGGCCGTTCTCATCTCGTGGCCTGAGAGAGGCCGTGTGCATCCAGATACCGTGGGGGCCCTCGTGATCGATCAGGCGATTCGTCAAGTTGGCTGCGTTATGACTGCGTAGACCGCCACCAGCAATGATCTGTAGGTTCCTCTCGGAAGCCCTCAGCAGCCTGGTGAGGGTATCGATGTTGTCTGAGCAGTTCCCCGGTCCTCCTGCGGTGAGAATGCCCCTGAAACCGCACGAGATGACTGATGCGAGACCGTCTGCCCAATGATCCTCAGAGAAATGCTCGGTCATGATTGCATCAAAGGCTCTGTGGAACACGCAAGGGAACGGCTGCGCCGCGTCGACGAGCATCCTGCATGATTCCTCGTCGACGTAAAGTCTATCGGCGGTCTCGGGAAGCTGTTCGAGCGCGGATATGGAGCCCATCCCAGGGCGAGATCCGGAAACACCTCGCTTGAGCGCCCCAAAGACGAAGCCGTCACCGCGCCCAGGATCCATCACGCCGCTAACCCTGAAGGCGCGGATTTCGTTGAGCATTTGCTTGATCTCGTCGTCGGCGTAGAAGAAGTCCCTTCCATCGAGTGGAGGACCGCGAGGGCGGATCATGATCCGGATGGGGATCGTGAGCCGCGATGCAATGGACAGCAATTCGCTCATGGGGGGCGTGAGGCCGCCCGCATCGTAGGATCCCGGAGCGTTCAGCTCGACGCGATGAGCGCCTAGATCTTGAGCCTGGAGGCCCGCTGCCCCAGAGAAGACGGCGACTTCGAGAGACGGAGCCATCTGAGAGAATGGCGGTGGCAGGATACTACCTATCTTCTTCCGAGATGTGAAGCTAGAGAAGCTTTAGCTTTGGCCAATGTTTATAGTGACAGCTGCATACCTTTTGAGGCGGAACACAGAGGGCTCTGGGAGGTGTGCTCACGTGGCCGGTAGAGAAGAATCAAGAAAGAGGTGAGGCATCAGCAACGACGCACGATCGGCGACGGACGCCGTGATGCATCCTCCAAGGTGAGCAAGGTGAGCAAGGTGAGTACGGAGTAATTTAAGGTGAGCACGGTGAGCAAAGTGAGTGCACCAGGCGGGGGCGGGGCATGAGGCGATAAGATAAGATAAGGCGAAGCAGGACGGGGTCGCGACCTCGAGCCAATTGGACTCGGACTTGTTGCACGCGCTGACCGCGTGCGCATCATCGTCATCATCATGCAGGGTCTATGACTTGCGAGCTGCGAAGAATTTTTGGGATCGGCGAGGTCGAAAAGGCCGTGGGACCGGGAAGAAAATTTCACAGGAATTGAATCGGGACTGGTGCTGCGGATAGTCTCGATGCTTGCAGTTAGAGTAGTCCGTAGTTTCGTGAAGATTCTAGAGGTCATGAGTAGCGTCTCCCTCGTTATCGGATAATCCCATAGATCAATCAATCGCTCGAGTTTTTTTTTTTTTTTTTTTTTTTTTTATCCCGTTCTTCCTCCCTTGCCTTTGGAGTCTTTGTGAAAAACAATTCTGTTGATTTTTTCTCTTCCCTCGACTTTCTCATCTCTGCATCTTCGCGTTCCTCCTATTTAATCATTTTTCCCCCAAGTATTCGTGAAATTTTATCAGAAAAAAATCGCCACAATGTCTGCCGAGGATCTCGACAACCAGATCGCTTATGAGGAGCTTGACCAGCTCGAGGATGAGTTCGAGGAGGTCGAGCTCGAGCTTCGTGAGTTTCCACTGTGCTTTTCATCTATGTCTTGGCCTAATGCTAACGATGGTTGGTTTGAAATAGTCCGTCAGCAGTGGAAGCTCAGCAAGGCCCTCTACGAGAAGCGTGAGAAGGCCGTGGCCAAGATCCCCAACTTCTGGGCTCTCGTCTTCGAGCAGGTCCCACCCGAGGTCGACGAGTACATCCAGCCCACGGACACCAACGTCCTCGTCAACCACCTGACCAAGCTCACCGTCGACCGCTTCGAGCTCCCCTCGGGCGACCCCCGCAGTCTCCTGATCAAGTTCGAGTTCAGCGACAACGAGTGGTTCGAGAACAAGGTCCTCGAGAAGAAGTTCTGGTGGCGCCAGAACAAGGACGGCTGGGCCGGCCTCGTCAGCGAGCCCGTCAAGATCCAGTGGAAGAAGGGCAAGGACCTGACTGGCGGCCTGCTCGACCTGGTCTGCCAGGTCTGGGAGGACGACAAGGCGGGCAAGACCGACGAGGAGACAGAGGCCAAGAAGGCGCTGACTGACAAGATGGAGAGCACCGGCCTCGACGGCCTGAGCTTCTTCGCCTGGTTCGGCTTCCGCGGCCTCAACATCTCCGAGGAGGAGAGCAAGGCCGCGTTCAAGGAGGAGCAGGAGAAGCGCCAGGCCAGGGCCGAGGGCAAGGCCGATGACGAGGACGAGGACGAGGACGAGGACGAGGATGAGGACATGGAGTACGAGAACGAGATTTTCCCCGCTGCCGACGACATCGCCGTCTGCATTGCCGAGGACATCTGGCCTGGAGCCATCAAGTACTTCAGTAAGTCTTCCGTCCCGCCATGCGAATTCAGCCTCGAGGAGGCATCGCTCGCTAGAGTTTCTGTCATTCTAACCCATTGTGCAGTCACCGCCCAGGAACAGGATGCCATGAGCGACGCCGACTTCGAGTCTGACGAGGACATGGACGACGAGGAAGAGGAGAAGCCCGCCAAGAAGGTCAAGGCTTAAGCTGCCTCGGCCATAAGTTGGCATTGATGATTTACGACCGTTTTCTTGATTTTCTTTCCTTTTCTTTTATTCCCTCCCTTTCCGCCTTTCTTTCCACTACAGGGCACAGGGTTTTGGATCGGCTCTTCGAATGAAGATGCACTGGATGATATCAAAAGGGGCAATGCAAAAGCAATAGAGGATGCAATTGGTGAACGATTCTATATGACAACGCAAAATGAGACTCACGTCGACTCGGAACGACCGATTCCCTGCGCGCCATTCGTCTGCGGTATCATGTGTGCTTTCACTTTTGGTGTTGACTCATGTCGATTCAGCTTGCAATCAGCAGTGCGACATCTCAACACTCCATGGCCCTCTCGCCGATAGATTCGCATTCCGGCTCAGCCGCTCGACCCATCGACTCGGCCATTGCTGGATCACCAAGCCGACGGAAGGCGAAATGGCCCATCCAGCCTCAAATCATGCTGAGCAGGCCTTGGCTTGGCGGATCCATTATAGTCAACGGTCTAGGTCGTTGAATAAGTCTCGCCCTCGGCTCGACCGAACTCGGTCTAGAGATCGGCCGACCGAATGACACTCCAGGCCATCCACATCAGCCTTGACGGCATGATGACGCCGCCTTAGCTTCAACTGCGGGTTGTTTCCTGGCCCTCGAATGGCTAAGCTCAGGTGTCTTTGCAAGACAAGGCCTTATTCACGACGAGGACAATTGATTCATAAACAGCTTCCGAGTGCCGCGTCCATTGTTCATAGTTCACCGCGCACAGAGTCGCATTGTTTGGATCAAATATCGGAAGACATGGCGACGGCACATCACATTCAAGTCCCCGTCAACGACACGGGCCTGCTTCACGTCCCGCAGAGGGATGAAGCTGCTGCCGAAGTCACAGAGCTTCTCGAGAAGGACTTACAGGTCTGCCTCCTATGGGAGAGGGGCTGGCTCGTCGGGGTGGCTTTGTCTCAAGCTGTCTAATGCTGCATTCCAGGATCATCACGTCTTTTTCAATTCGCGCGGTTTTCATAACCATGTGAGTTCTGCCCCTCTCTCTTGACCATGAGCTCCACGGTAGACACAGTACGAGTAGCTTCAAGAAAGAAAGGAAGACTGATCGCTCTGAAAGATTGTTCACCACCTCCTCGCCCTGTATGGAACGGGGGCATCCCCCGAAGACCTGAAAGAGGCATACATGGCCAACTCGTCTTACCAAGTCCCCGCCAAAGCGCCCGACGAGAGCATCGTCAAAGACCTCAAGAGCGGCTGGGACAGGAACTGCCCCTATCTCGGCAAGGGAGACCACTACCCCGATTTCCTGCAGTACTTCCAGGACGAGATCGACGACAAGGGCTGGAGGAATGTGCTCATGCAGTACATCTTCGGCGAGGATGAGAGGAGCGAGGCCATGATGCAGCGCCTCTACGCCGGTAGGCCCTCCACCGATAACTTCTTGTCGTGTTTTTCTTTTCCCTTGTGCCACCTGCTGAATCGTCGACCGTGGCAGGCCTCCTACATCCCATTATCCAGGTCATGTACGGCATCGAATGGGACCAGCCGACCATCATCGCCGAGGGCCTCGCCCAGGCCGCCGCGCACGAGAACACGCGCGGCGACCTGCTCGCCCAGATCGAGCGGGACGCTGCCTCGGCGCCCAGCGAGGCCTCGCCCATGAGCATGGTGGAGATGATTGAGTCCGTCCGCAGGAGCGAGAAGCTGGCGCACTGCGCGCGCTCGGACGACAAGGACCACATCAGCGGCGCGTTGGAGCGGGCCGGCGGCGAGATTGTCGATCTGCTCAAGAGGGTGCGCGTCAAGCCCGAGGAGGTGGACGAGAGGACGGCGGAGATGATGCACGCGATTGCATATGTCTCTGCCGCGACAGCCTTTCACCCGCCTCACAGCCCGCGGTGGGACTTTTTCTTCATGTTAGTCTGCGATTGATCTTTGTCCACACGTCGTTCTGGCCCCCGCCTTTACCCCCCTGAAAGCTATAGAGCATTGAGAGCATTCGGGAATGCGAAGGCTGACGATATGGAAAGCCATCATCTCAACGCGTGCCTCTTCTTCGTCTCCATTAACCAACTCCCATTCATCACCGACGACCAGAAGGCGCGCCTCCTGGAATGGAAGATGCGCTTCTTCGCCATCCACTACATCGCGCTCGGCGCGCCCCCTCTCGACCTCGAATCCGTCATGGCGTCCCCCGTGCCCCAGGACCAGAGCCACAACACCATCTCGAAGCCGGAGCAGCTGTTCACGCGCTACCACAAGATCGTGGACGACGGGCACACTATCAAGGTCGTGAGGGCGCTACTCGTCGCGCAGGAGTTCTCCAAGAAGTACGCCGGCAAGGAGTGGATCAGGCTCGCGGATGACGAGGCGTGGTTGAAGGCGCATGGCGTGCTGCTCAGGGGCACGGAGAGCGGGTCGCCGAGATGGGTGTTTGGCGTCGGGTTCGATGACGCTTGGAAGAATGTGCCCACAGATGCTTGAAGCCGAGATGGAACTGTCGCTCGTTTCAAGGCACTCGCTGTCGGCGGCCTTTTAGGTATTTTCTTGACAATATTGATGATTTTCGATCTTTTTTTTTTTTTTTTTTTTTTTTTTTTTTTTTTTTTTAATTTGACCTTCTTTCTATGCTAGCCATTCTATATGTAGTGAGGAGTAAAAAACAACAAAACAAATTACATTCGCCAGATTTACTCCAATCCAATCCATTCGTCATCACCGTCGTCCTCTTCGTCCTCCTCGGCATTGGCGTCTCCCATTGCCAGCTCGATCAACCGCTGCTGCTGCTGCTGCTGCTGAGCCGACCCGTCCTCTAGAGATTTGTCCCCGCCGTTCTGCCCGGCCTGTCCGAGCAGGTAGTCGACCATGTACACGTTGTCGTCGGCGAGCTTCCGGATCTCGTCCCTCATCTTGGAGATGGCCCGGGACACGACCCTCAGCTCGACGTCAACCTTGCCGCGGTTCGCCGTCAGCCAGGCGCCGTGCTTGTCGATCAGGGCCTTGATCCAGAGCAGGCAGAACTCGATGTGGGGCGACTCCTCCGTCTGGGCCGCGACGAAGCGCAGCAGCCGGGACACGTAGACGGCGGGCACGCCGGCTACGACGAGGGCGATGTCGGCCGGGGGCACGGCCTGGAAGACGCGCTTGATCAGGCCGGCCTCGTTGAGGCGGAAGGCCATGACGAGGGCCTTGAGGTAGTCCCTCTCGGACTCCAGGACGGCCAGGGTCGAGGCGGGCGTGATCTCCATGTTGAGGTCGAAGGGGTCGAACTGGAGCGCGCTGTCGACGCTGTAAATCAGGAGGCCCTCGGTGGAGGCCGCGCAGAAGGCGTTGCCGGCGGGGGAGAAGCCCACGCCCGTGACGCGGACCTCGGGCAGCTTCTTCCGGGCCGAGGGGTCGCCGCCGCGCTTCGAGCCGGGCATGCTCCTGTCGATGCGGTCCTCGCGGTCCGACGCCTCGCCCTGCATGTCGATGTCGTCCAGGGCGCCGGCCTCGGTGAGCATCTTGCTGTTGAGGAACTCCTGCGTCCCCGAGAGCGAGAGGTTGACGCTGACGGTGAACTTCTTGAGCAGCACCATGGTCGACACCGAGTACAGGCAGATGTACTTGCTGTTCCCGCCCGCCAGGAGGCAGCTCCCGTCGGTGCTGTACCGGATCGTCGCGAAGCTTTTGGTGCCGGAGACGCTGGCAGCCGTCCTCCGATCGGTGTACTTGCGGCCGCCCGACACGTCGCGCCGCCCGTCCAGCCCGGCCGTCTGCTCCGCCTCGGAGATGGACCAGAACGTGAGCTGGCCGTCGAGCGTCGAGACGGCCAGTTGGAGCGAGTCGGGCCGCACGGCGATGTCGAGGACGTCGGCTTGCAGTTGCAGCGGCTCGCTCGTCTGCGTGCGGTCAAAGATGGACCAGATGCGCGCCGTGCGGTCCCAGCTTCCACTTAGCAGAGAGTCGCCGTTGGGGGTGAATGCCAGGGCCGAGACCGGGCCCTCGTGTCCGGACAGCTGGTCGAGCAGTTGGCCGGTCTGGACCGACCAGATGTGGATATCGAAGGAATCCAGGGAGCCGGCCGCCACGACCTCGCCGCTTGGGTCGACGGCCATGCTCGTGAAGGATAGCCTGGTGGGGGCCGTGAATGTCCGGAAATTTCGGTACCGAATGAGGTCCCAAGCGCGGACCGACCCATCCAGACTCGCCGTGAAAAGCACGTTGCCCTTCTTTGCAAACTCGCAGGCCGTCACGCCACTCGTGTGCTCGGTGAAGGTGACGATGCAAAAACCAGACTCGACATCCCATACCTTGATCTTGCCGTCGTCGGCGGTCGTGATGATGCGCTGACCATCGGGCGAATAGACGAGCGAGTTGATCGAGTCGAAGTGGCCCTGCTGCTTGAGGATGTAGGACTCGGACTGCCACTCCCACACTAGGAGCTGGCCAAGCTTTGAGGCGCCAAACGCCAGCCACTCTCCGCTCTTGTTGATGGTGACGTGGTCAATGTCGTTTTGCGAGATGCTCAGTTTGTGGATGTTGTTCAAGTCTGGCATCTCGTACAGGCCGAAGAGGCCGTTGGAGAAGCCGGCCACCAGGAGATTCGAGGCAGCGTGGAAGGAGGCGCATCGAACGTGGGCGCTGCCCTGCATGAAGAAGTGTTTCTGAACGATCCTCCACCGCATGTCGGATTCGTCGTCCTCGTCCTGGTCCTCGTCCATGCGATCATCCTCGGCGGACCGGTTGATCGGCTTGACATATTTCCAATCAAACACGGCACCGTCCTTGCTCACTGTATAGATTGTCTCCTGGTCCTCGGAGAACCATGCGCCAATGAGGCTCTGCTTGTGCCCGGCGAGGACGGTGGGGACGAAACCTTCTTCGGCATCCACGCTCCATATCCTGGCCGTCAGGTCCTTGGACGAGGTGAGGAAGAATCGCGAATCGCTCGACCACTCGATGTGGCGGACGGTGTCGAAGTGGCCAGTGTGGGTATGGTGTTTGACGAACGGCGCGAACTCGAGCTCACCCTCGGCGTTGGTATCGGGCGTCGAGGGGACGTGCCACACCTCAATCTTGCGGCCCAGGCCGACAACAAAGTACCGTCCCGAGGGGGAGAAGGACAAGGCCGAGACCTTTGATCGGAAGGAGAAGTGGTATATGGAGATTCGGCGGGGGACGCTGGTCAGGATGGCGTGGCCATCTTCGTCCACGGTGAGAAGGAGGTTTCCGCGGGGCGAGAGGCTGAGGCAGGCGATGTTTTTGCGGTGGGCGAAGGGGAGGGTGAAGGACTTGTTTCTGCGAAGAGAGGGCGAGGTCAGCCGTCGCAGTCGCAGCGACACAGCAAGGACAAGGCAAGGACACGGCAAGCTGCCTCGAGGCAGCACCGTCAAGAGAGATGAGTGTCGGCTTGGAGAGAGAGAGGGAGAAGACCTACTCTACCAAGTTGAAGACAGTCACCCTGTTGCCGACGGGCGAGAAGAGATGGGTGCCATCGGGACTGAACACCAGGTTGCCCTGGCAGTAGACAGTGCCCAGCAAGTTGGAAAACTAGGCATGGAGGAGGTCAGTAGGTAGGCAGGCCATTGGGTCCTCGAGGAGCTCTGTATCGCGACAGGACGTACCCTGAAATCGGTCTTCATCGTCACCTGCAGGCCATGATCATGCAGACTCGGGACTGCGACGAGCTGCAAAGAGTTGATGTCGGCGCCTCTTTGTCGCATCAAAAAATCAGAGCTGCGCTTTTCCTTATCGATAAGGTCCGACGCATTGGCGTCTTATCATCTATGCAAGGCTATCCCCAGGCTCCATTGGGATTAGTGCAACTTGAATTAGACACTCTTGTACTCCGTACTCCGTACTCCGTACATTACCTCTCTGTACTGCTCCATACTCCGAACTTCGCATGTACGGAGTGAATCCCCCGTCATCACTCAGTGGGGGCTCGTGCTCTCACTTCAAAGTCGGTACCGAAACCTCATACATACTCTAGCAGAAGGGGATCATCTATCAGCCGAAATCAGCCAGTTGAACAGCCAATATGGCCGTCTGTACGTAAGCATCGGCAAATTGTTGTTCCATTCCGGGGCATCACGCCGCATCGTAGGACCCGAAAGAGGGAAAGCGCGAGTGCGCACCGACCGCTTCATCTTGGCAGGCACGTCCGGCAGGTTTAGACTCCAGAGCCGTCAAGTTCAGGAGCTCGCTCTTTCCCTTTCGTATGTACAGGTAGGGGCCGCGGCAGGGTGCGAGAGCCGCCGTGGGCTGTGCCAAATTGCCACGACAATGCACAGTCCCCGCGCACTGCAGGCAGGAGCCCCTGACAGCCCGCACAGCGAGCATTTTGGCCGCGGGCAGAGAAAGGGGGCACGAGAGTCCATTGGGCGCTTTGCAGGCAACCGATCTGCACCTCTTGCGCCTGGTCTGCACCGCGCGCTCACCCGGCCACGGTTCTCCGTACGAACCCGCAACTTGCTCACTGTGCCCCCTCCTTCCCACCACCTCCCACCACTGCCTGCTCCCCTTTCGCCCTCCCACCGCGCCCAATCACCAGCGCACACACTAGCCATAACGGGACTAGCATGGCGTCTCAATCCGTCCGACCGGCAGGTGCTGGCGAGGCCTGCAACTTCCCCCTGGAGCGACGACCGTGGGAAAATTGGAGGACACGCTCCACGGGTCGCGGCCACTTGTTCCCCTTCCCCATTTCCATCCCCCCCCCATCTCCATCCCCCATCCCCGTCCACGTCCCCGTCTCCGTCCCCAGTCCCATCATCCCCTGAGCATCCAGATTGAGCTCGCTCTTGGTTCAACCCACCGGACGCCCTTTGTCCAGACAACAGCAGCAACAACACATACTAGTAGAGCATTCGCAGATCTCTCCTCCTTCAATCTGCCTCTGCCTCCATTCTTCTCTCTACTACTACATCTTCTCTAATTCTCCCTCTAATAATTCTGTTTCTATACCCTCTCTCTCTCTCTCTCTCTCCCTCTCTCTCTCTTTCTCTCTCTCTCCTTCGTTCTCCACGACGCCATCGTATCTGCCTCGTCAGTCCTCGCTGGCCCTGCAACGCTTCTACAGCCTCAACTCCAACGGCATCAAATCTCCTCCCTCTTTAACCCCTCTCCCTTAATTCAAGATGGCTCCCGCGGCTGCTGAGAGCGCCTCGCCAATCGGCATCGCCAACCTCCCCAACCAGCGACACAAGATTGTCGCGAAGCGCGGTGCTAGCTTCACGATCATGGTAGGACTGACTTGCTTCATTCATTCATTCATTCATTCATTCATTCACATTCATTCATTCACGCACGCGGAGCGTTCGCGAAAGCATTGGCTCTGAGATAGGTCACTGATGCCTCGAGCAATAGGTTGCCGGCGAGTCGGGTCTGGGCAAAACCACGTTCATCAACACTCTCTTCTCCACCACCATCAAGAACTATGCCGACCACAAGCGTCGACACGCCAAGCAGGTCGACAAGACCGTCGAGATCGAGATCACAAAGGCCGAGCTTGAGGAGAAGTTCTTCAAAGGTTTGCATCTGTCTTCATCTCCGCTGCAAAATAGCCCTTGGCTGATCCGTGAACTCTCCAGTCCGATTGACCGTCATTGATACCCCTGGCTTCGGTGACTACGTCAACAACCGTGACTCCTGGATGCCCATCATCGAATTCCTCGACGACCAGCACGAGTCCTACATGCTTCAGGAGCAGCAGCCCCGCCGGCAGGACAAGATCGACCTCCGTGTTCACGCCTGCCTGTACTTCATCCGTCCGACCGGCCACACCCTCAAGCCCCTCGACATCGAGGTCATGAAGCGTCTCTGCACCAGAGTAAACTTGATCCCCGTCATTGCCAAGGCTGATACTCTCAGTCCTGCCGACTTGGCCAACTTCAAGCAGCGTGTATGTTCCAGCCCCTGCGCCCCTTCTCCTTTTTTTTTATTTTTGCTTTCGATCTGGTCGATAGTGTTTTCCATCGGTCTAACTCTGTGACACACAGATTGCCAACGTCATCGAGGCCCAAAACATCAAGATCTACCAGCCTCCCATCGAGGAGGATGACGAGGCCGCTGCTCAGCACGCGCGTAGCCTTATGGCCGCTATGCCATTCGCCGTCATCGGTTCCGAGAAGGATGTCAAGACGGCCGATGGCCGCATCGTCAAGGGTCGTCAGTACTCGTGGGGCGTTGCAGAGGTCGAGAACGAGGACCACTGCGACTTCAAGAAGCTCCGATCCATCCTCATCCGAACCCACATGCTCGACCTCATCCACACCACCGAGGAGCTGCACTACGAGGCTTACCGGGCGCAGCAGATGGAGACCCGCAAATTCGGCGAGGCCCGTCCCCGGAAGCTTGATAACCCCAAGTTCAAGGAGGAGGAGGAGGCTCTGCGCAAGAGATTCACCGAGCAGGTCAAGGTCGAGGAGCAGCGCTTCCGCCAGTGGGAGCAGAAGCTCATCTCGGAGCGTGACCGCCTGAATAAGGATCTCGAGCAGACCCATGCCCAGATTAAGCAGCTCGAGGGCGAGCTCGAATCCATGCAAGGCACCGCCGTCCGAAGCCACGGGCGCCGCTAATCTATTTATGATACCCATCGTCGGCGCTTCAGGCTAGGATTGGACAAGATGCGGTGTCGCTTCCCGCCCAAGAAGCTCTGCTCTCCTGGGGGGATCCGGGATGCAAGCACCAATGGCGCTCCTGCGAGGGAGCGGCATTGTGTGGAGATTCTCGCCAGCTGATGTCACGGGAAGAGACTGGAATTTCCCCCCTCCTTTCTCTTCCCCTGGTCCGTGGCAAGGCAGCGAGGGGAATCGGCCATTGCATTTTCTTACGCGGCGGCCACGATCCGGTCGAGTCGGCAGTGAAAGAGAAGACGAAGAAGAAGGAATAAGGACCGCCTCCCGGAAACCAATGAAAACAGGGCGGAAGGGGGGGCGGGACGGGTGTTGAAGTTTTGATAATGTAGTTTTATTTATTCCTTCGTACTGGAGCGCCCTCCTTTTCGCGACAAGGCACCCTTTTCTAGTTTCATGTAATTGACTCCAACCCATGTTCACAAATGGCTCCCCTGTCGGACCCAATCTCCTTTGCGATGCTCCCTCCCGTTGTCAAAGTCCAGCTTTGAAAGACATCAGTCCAGACAAAATTCCAAGGCATTACTCTTCTCCTTAGAAGGAGACTGAAGATGGCCTTTTTCAAAAAGAAAAGAATAATGGAAGAGAAAAGAAAAGAAACTCCAACAGAACGCTGGCAAAGAAATTGGAGAGTACCTAATGCGATAGAACGCCGAAGCCCGCCGAAGCCATTGATTAATCCAACTCCTTGACCCGTTTTTACATGTCTTTCTTTCTTTTTTTTTTTGTCCCTTAAAAGATCTCGTTGCGCGTCGTAGATGGGGTGTCGCCCGCATTCAGACGGCATCCATGCTCGCCCTCGTGGTAAGCTGCTCGTTCTTGTTGCCGAGCCTTGATATCTGGAGGAATGCGTCGACGCCGTAGCCCTCGAGGCTGTGCAGGTTGAGCGATCCGGCCCAGTACTCGGCGTAGACGCGGCTGAGCGGGAGGCCCATGCCGAGGCGCAGGCTGGGGGGCCTGCTTGTGAGGGAGGCGAGCGAGCCCTGGAAGGTCTGGTAGCCCTGGTAGTCCTGGTAGATGGAGGACCTGAGGAGCTCGTCGCGGTCGGCGGCGTCTGCGGGGCCGCCCTCGACGAGGAGCTCCTGCATGGTGGCGGCCATGCGGGGCACCTGGCCGAGGTTCTCGAGGCGGGCCTGGGACTGGGGGCCTTTGCTGAAGGACCATAGGTGGGGGAGCTCCTCGCGGGGGATGCCGCCGCCGCGGTCGGAGATGCGGATGATGACGTGCTCCTGGTTGGCGCAGATGGTGACCTCGACGGGGGGCGGGGTGGCGGCGGCGGAGTGGTCGTCGTTGCCGCGGCTGCGCTGGCGGTCGATGACGGCCTGGACCGAGTTGCGGAGGAGCTCGCCGATGATGTACTCGAGGTGGCTGAGGATGTAGGGGAAGCTGGCGTCGAGGTGGCCGTCGATTGTGATCTCGGGAACCTTGACGTGGGGCCCGTTGAGGGCGAGGGCGAGGGCTGTGACGGCGTGGGCGCAGCGGTCGATGACGTCCTTGGCGCAGCACTTGATGAAGATCTGGCCGATGAACTCGGAGTCGGAGAGGCCGGAGCCGGAGCCGGAGCCGGAGGGGAGGGTCTCTGACTTGTAGGTTTCCGTGAGTGCGAGGTGCTGCTCGGCGATGACGCGGCGTGATATCCTCTGCAGGTGGGTTCTTCCTGTCAGTTCGACCTGAGAAGATTTGGGGGATGTGTAGAGGGAAAGGTTTAGGGAATGTGAAGAGATTGAAGGTGACGGACCGATCTGAGCATGGTGTTCATGAAGTTGTCGAGGATTTTGGGGTCGAGCAGTTCGCCGCACTCGAGGATGCCCATGGCGAGCTTGGGTATGACGGTCAGATGGCTCTTGAGGTTGCGGCGGATGACTTCGCAGAACCTGTCGTTATCCTCGAGCGTCTTGATCTCCTTGACCTTGCGGAACACGTCGAATGCGTTGTAGTAGGAGTCGTACATGCTGCGGAGGTGCGGGTTCGTGACGATGACGTAGGGGAGCTTCTGCATGTCGCGAATCCGGTGCGCCAGTCTGTCCGATGCGCGCAACCGTCAGTTTGGTTTGGTTTGGTTCTTTGTCCCTGATCGGTATCGCGCGGGGGTGGATCTGAAGCAAGACTGCTTGGCCTACCTGACTGGCAGCTCGGTGCGGACATAGTTGGCGGAGCTGATGAGCCTTGCCTCTGTGAGGGAGCGGCCAAAGACCATGAGCTGGCGCAAGCTGATGGGGCGGGCCTCTTTGGCGACCCATCTAGGAGAAACTGTTAGCTATGAAGCTAGACATGTGTGGTGTGACGATGCGTACTCGTCGATGATGTGAGTCGGCCGCCATGGCTCGTTGGCGGCTTTGCTGTTGTGTCGGGTCTGGATCGGGGCTTGGTGAGAGAGCGAGATCGGGAGAGAGATCGGGAGCTGGAGACGGAGCTGTCTCGCGCGGCGGGGGGAGATTGTCGAGGACAGCGAAGAATGTGGGATGCGCCAACTGCGCGGGATGAGAGAGGACATGCCGGCGGCTGCTTTGGGTCTGAGGCCTCGCGGCGCTCCAAGATCGTGGGACGAGGCGAGTGTTGGAGTTGGAGTTTCGGCGATGACGATGAAGCACAAGCACAAGCACAAGCACAAGCACGAGCACGAGCACGACCAGGCACAACGTTCGGATGGCAGCGTCCATGTCCATGACGTGCACGAGTCATGGATGCTCTTTTGTGCATAAATCCGTGCTATGCATTGGGCTTCAGGACTAACCCGTAATGGGTAATAAGAGGGGGTGTCTCGAAAGGGTGTGCATTTTCATCTATAGCACCGTCATTGTTTCTCTAAGTCTCCCCTTTCAGACTAGCGCCATTTCTGCCATCAAACAAGCTGGATCGAGCTGGATCGATCGCGGCTCGACCAAACAAACCAATCACGGATTTGCATCATCATCTCGTCTTGTTCCTCTTTTCGTGCCAGCCACGCTCGGCCTCACTGCGAGTGGCTTCGCATTATGCGCATTTGTCAATGCGGATGTTTCGCTGCAGCCGCACGAGGCTTGGAGGGGCATGGGCCGGTCTCACTGCCTCATCAAGACCGGTCACGGCCGCGCCGTCGACCCTCCCTCGACCTCGACATGATCCGCAGTCGATTCTAGCCAGGCGCCGCTTCGCCTCCGACCTGGCTTCGCTAGACGCCAAGTGGCGTCGAGTATGGGACGAACACCGCAACAGCCAGAAGCAGCAGCAGCAGCAGCAGCAGCAGCAGCGCGACGGCCGTGACGGGCACAGCTCTCGCTACGTCTTGCCCATGTTCCCCTACCCCTCCGGCACTCTCCACCTCGGCCACTTCCGCGTCTACACCATTGCCGACGTCGTGGCCCGCTATCATGCCCTCAAAGGCGACAAGGTCCTCCTGCCCATGGGCTGGGACGCCTTCGGCCTGCCGGCAGAGAACGCTGCCCTGGAGCGCGGCGTGGACCCCAGCGGCTGGACCAGGAGCAACATCTCCAAGATGAAGAGCCAGATCGATCTCATGAACGGGAGCTGGGACTGGTCAAGGGTGAATACGGGACCACTTTTCGTCGATGATGTGATGAAAACAGGGGAAAGGGGATGATGAGAGACCTTGATCTAACAAAATCCTTGCAGGAGCTGACGACGTGCAATCCCGACTTCTACAAGCACACTCAGAAGATTTTCCTGATGCTTCACGAGCGAGGGCTCGCCTACCAAACCGAAGCGGAAGTCAACTATGACCCCGTGGACAAGACGGTCCTGGCCAACGAACAGGTCGACGCCAACGGCTGCTCTTGGAGATCCGGAGCCAAGGTCGAGAAGCGCAAGCTCAAGCAGTGGTTCTTCCGCATCTCAGAATTCAGCGACGAGCTCCTTCGGGACCTCGACGTCTTGGCCAAAGACGGCGCCTGGCCCGAGCACGTCATATTGCAGCAGAAAAACTGGCTGGGCAAGTCGACGGGGGCCTTGGTCAAGTTTCAGCTCATGGATATGGACCACGCCCCTATTCGACACGGGGAGCATGCGATCGCGCCCTCCGTCGAGGTATTCACAACGCGTCCCGATACCCTGTTCGGGGTCCAGTATCTCGCCCTCGCGTCGACCCACCCGATTGTGCTGAAGCTGGCGCAGAAGGACCCCGAGCTTCAGGCATTCCTGGACGTCATACCCGGCCTGCCCGCCGATTCGCGGGTCGGATACCTCCTGCCGCAAATTCGGGCGATCAACCCCCTGGCCTACCACGACGACACCCCTGACGCGGTCAAGGCGTCCTTGCCCATCTTTGTCGCGTCCTACGTCCTGGGCGACTACGGCGAAGGCGCGGTCATGGGGGTGCCCGGGCACGACGTGCGCGACCACTCCTTCTGGAAAGAGCACGGAGCCGACCAGCCCATCCGGGTGGTTCTCGCCGCATCGGAGGACGAGTCGACGACCGCCATGGTGACCGAGCCCTTTGTGCAGCACGGGGTCATGACGGAAGAGAGCGGCGTCTTCAAGGGCAAGCCGTCTAGGGAGGCCGGCCAGATGATGGTTCGCATGCTCGAGGCGGCAGGGCTCGCCGAGCCGGTGACAAAGTGGCGGCTACGCGACTGGCTCATCAGCCGGCAGAGATACTGGGGCACGCCGATCCCCATCGTCCATTGCGACTCGTGCGGCGCCGTTCCGGTCCCCGACGACCAGCTGCCGGTCCTCCTCCCCGAAGTCGACGCCCACTGGGCGCAGGGCAAGGCCGGGAACGCGCTGGAGACATCATCGGAGTTTGTGCAGACGCAATGTCCCAAGTGTCGCGGGCCGGCACGGAGAGATACGGACACAATGGATACGTTTGTGGACTCGAGCTGGTACTACGCCAGGTTTACGGACCCCCACAACGACGAGCAGCCCTTCTCCCTCGAAGCCGCCAAACATCTCCCCGTGGATGTCTACATCGGCGGGGTCGAACACGCCATCCTTCATTTGCTATATGCACGGTTCATATACAAATTTCTAGCGACGACGCCGCTCCTCCCGGTGCCCTCGGATGCGGCCGCAGAGCCGTTCAAGCGGCTCATCACCCAGGGCATGGTCCACGGCAAGACGTACATCGACCCGGAGAGCGGCAAGTTCCTGAAGCCAGACGAGGTGGACCTCTCGGACGCCTCAAAGCCCCGGGTCGTGAGCACCGGCGCCGCGGCCACGATTGCGTACGAGAAGATGTCCAAGTCCAAGTACAACGGCGTCGATCCGACCGAGTTCATCGCCAAGTACGGCGCAGACCCCACGAGGGCGCACATGCTCTTCCAGGCCCCCGTGGCAGACATCCTCAACTGGGACGAGTCCAAGATCGCGGGCGTCACGCGGTGGCTGCAGAAGCTCCGCGACCAGGTCGCCGCGCTGGCGTCTACCCCCGAGGAGACGGTCTCGGCGCACGAGTACTTCGCGGGCCGGCGGCCGCCGAGCGCCGAGGACGAGGCGGCGCGGCGCCAGTGGGACGCCGACACGGCGCTCTGGCGGGAGACGCAGGACAAGATCGAGTCGGTGACGCGCAACTACGACAAGATCTACCCGCTCAACGTGGTGGTTTCGGACCTGATGACGCTGACAAACGAGCTCATCAGGCACAAGCACGCAGACGCCGGGATCAGGAGGCAGGCGGCCAGCGTCATCGTCGTTCTCATGGCGCCCATCACGCCCGCGTTCGCGGAGGAGTGCTGGAGCATGCTGCACCCGTCGCGCGGATCCATCTTCGGCGGCGGCGGCAGCAGCGGCAGCAGCGAGCCCATATTCCCCGCGCAGGACGGCAGCGTGCGCTTCCTGCAGGCGGAGCGGATCGCGTGCGCGGTGCAAGTGAACGGCAAGCTGCGGGGCGTGGTGACGATCCCGCGGGCGCCGGGCGGCCTGCAGGGCGAGGCGCTCGGGGCGTGGATCGCGGATGCGATCCTGCAGACGGAGGAGGGCAAGGCCCGGTTCGGCGGGGGCGAGTACGACGTGCGCAAGGCGCGGAGAACGATTGCCGTCAACGGGGGCAAGGTAGTCAACTTTGTGATGTGAGCGCTGAAGGTTTTTTTTTTTTTTTTCGCGCCGAGGTCCTCAAGACACCAAATATGACGGAGAAACCATGATAGATATCCATATCAACAAACAAATGCATCATCTACATCCGACCGCTCTATATGGGCGTATCCAAAGAAAGAAAGAAAGAAAGAAAGAAAGAGATGCTCGCCATCCAGCCGTGATATATCCCCCAAACAGTGCTCACGCAAACCCCGCATCATCCGCCGCATCCAGTAACCTCGCCCGCTCGCCATCGCCATCGTCCTCCTTGCGCCCCGCGTCCTCCCTGTAGAGGACATAGTGCTGGAACATGAAGACGCAGTCGAAGAAGACGCTCGCGTTCCCAATGGCCAGCTTGACGGGGTTCCCCGTGACGCCGCTCCAGTCGCGCTGCAGGTAGCTGTCGATGCCGAGCTGCGCGATGCTCGCGGCGCCGCCGCCGACGTCGAGCAGGATCTGCCAGATGCTCCAGCCGCGGGTGCTCCTGTTCCTGCGGTTTGCGAGGATCTGGGGCGCGTACTTGACGAGGGTGACGAGGACTTTTACGTAGCCGACGGCGTAGACGAGGTCGAGCTCGCACCAGGCGAGGGCGGGGCGGGGGGCCGGATGGGCGAGGACGAGGAGGGCGAAGGCGGTGACGGAGAGGGTGCCGCCGGCGATGCAGCCGAGGATGAACCTGCTGGGGCGGGTGGAGGATGATGATGTGGGGGGGAAGCGCCACAGCCGCGGGAGGGAGTATTGGGAGAGGGTGAGGATGCTGATGAGCAGGGCGTGCAGGGCGAATGCGATGTCGTTGAGGCGCACGGTGGGCGTGAGGCCGTGGTAGCGGGCGGCGTACTGGGCGCGGATGAGCGGGGAGGCGTAGAAGGCGAGGTTGGTCGCGAGGAGGCAGACGTAGCCTGGCGGGGTCAGCGGGAGGAGGGTCGAACGATTGGGGTTTATTCTTTGGGTGATCCTACCAAACGAGTTGATCAGGGGAAAGTCGATGGTCGTGCCGGCGACGGACTTGCGCTCGTGGTTGAGGATGGGCTGCGGGTAGAAGGAGATGCTCCAGAGGAAGAAGTAAGTCCAGCCGAGGACGGCGGAGAGCACGCGCAGGAAGCCGTCCATGCCGGGCGCCAGCCAGGTGCGTGTTATGCCCGATGGCTATCGTGGGTTACCCTCCGAGCGTCGAGATGGAGAGCAGCGGGCTATCTGTGGTGTGTCATCGTCGGTGGTGAGGAGGCAAAGCACGGGCAGAGGCGAGCTGGAATGGGTTTTGGAGGAGGTGACGCCCTCGGCTTGGACTTGGAGGCTCTGAGATGGATCCAGATCACGTAATCCATGGCGCCTCTTCCGTGCGCCGCGGCCCCACCTGGCAGTGCCCAGGGCCCCGCTCGTACGGAGTACTGGGAACCTCTGTTTGCGTGCGGGAAGTGAGGGAGACCTCGTGCTCGGGACTTGTGCTGGAATCATCAATGCGGGGGACGCACCTGCCAGGGCGACAAGGCCGGGGTCAGCAGCCAATCAGATGCCCTCGAGATTCTGCAGCGGAGATCGTCTACTTCGTATTAGTAATCAGTTCTGGCGGCACCTACCCTGCACACACACATCTCGTGATGCCGCTGGACTCCGACTTCATCTCGGATCGGTGACGACTTCATATCATACAAGTA
The DNA here is from genome assembly GCA_003055955.1 of Escovopsis sp. AC. Classification (NCBI taxonomy): domain Eukaryota; kingdom Fungi; phylum Ascomycota; class Sordariomycetes; order Hypocreales; family Hypocreaceae; genus Escovopsis; species Escovopsis sp. AC. The sequence continues at coordinate 617,746 of NQYS01000001.1, read as the reverse complement.
ATGGCCAAGTGAGGAGATGCACCGCTGTAGTCCCAGATCGAGTCCTATCCAGATGATCAAAAGCAGTCCAAAGAAAACCGTCTATTCGATTCTCTATCCCTCTAATCTGGAAATCCAAACACACCCGACGCTCATGGCCCCCCCCTTTTTGCTCGCGAAAATCAAGAAAATGACCATCATCATCGCCCTTCCACCTTCCTCCTTTTTCTTCTCTTTTACCCTTCTATATCCCCAGAATCTGGCCTTCGTCTCAGCCTCCTTCTCTGCCATCGTCTTCTCAGCCCGAGACATGCGCCTGCAGTACTCCGTGCTAATCCAAGAGGTCCTCGCGAGAACGCTAAATGTGGTCCGAATCAAGGCCAAGACAGGGAACAGGGAAATGTGCCTGGCCCAATTCGAACCCAAGAATGGAAAGGGAAGAGCCCAGGCCTCTACTACTCAAAAAGCACAAGACGGAAAGGGGTGAGGGAGTGGCAAAAGAGGAGGAGGAGGAAGAGGATATTCTGAAAAATGGAGCGAAGAAGAGGGAGAAGACAGAAAAGAGGGACAAGAGAAAGAGTCAGAAGAAGACGAAGGAGAGGAACGTGGAGAGGAAAAAAAAATAAATAGAAGAGGAAGAAATAGAAGAAAAGAAAAGAAGTAGGAGAAAGGCAATGGAACCAAGAATCTGCTTGCCCGAGATGCCAGGAAGACCATGAAAGAAAAAAAGAAAAACGCCAGTTGCCGATGCGCCTCATACCAATCAGGAGAGATGCAGCCGTCACTGCCTCTGTCCACATCTTTAATTTTTGCCTCTTCTTTGACGTCCTCTCTCTCTCGAGAATGAAAAAGAAACGACGCATTCAAGCATTATCTTCTGCTTTCATTCTTCTCCTTTTTTTTTGGGGGGGGGGGGGGAGACGGCACGAGACAAGAAAACAACACGCTCTCTTTACTGAGCAGCGACGCCGCCGCCGCCGCCGATGGCCTTGGGCAGGTACTTCCAACCCTTTCCGTCGGGGAGCCTGATGCGCCCAAAGTCCTCGTCTAGGTCGAGGATGATCTTGAGCGCGCTGCGGCTGCGGTGGAAGGGGCTGGCGGCGCCGGCGGCGCCCTCGCCGCCGCCGCCGACGTGGATGCGTTCCTTGGGCGCGGCACCCGGCATGGGCACGATGGACTGGAGCACCTCGTACGCGGCGAGGGTGAAGCCGAACTGGGGCGAGGAGCGGAAGATGCGGGCGGGCCCGCCCTTGAAGAAGGCGCGGAAGCCCTCCTCGCGCCAGATGGTCTTGGCGCAGTGCCGCAGGCCGTTGTAGGTGGCCTCGCCCTTGCGGGCCTCGACCTGCAGGCGCGTCTTGATGACGTCGCACGGCGTCGTCAGGTACGCGGCGGGCATGCCGGCGATGGCGCCCGCCGTGAGCAGCTGCAGGACGCCGAGCTTCTTGGTCGCCGACTCGCCGAAGAAGTCCTTCTTCAGGTGGTTGTACGTCGGGAAGTAGATGGCCGAGAAGGGCACGTCGCGCAGCAGGCAGGCGGACGCGCCCTTGTACAGGCCCATGAGGCCGAGGTTGCGGACGATCCACATGGCGGACCGCTTCGGCGCGGCGTCCTCGGCCGTCTTGGCGAGCTCGCCCTGGATCTGCAGGCGGATCTTGACGATCTCGAGGGGGTTCGTGAAGACCTGGGGGCTCAGATGTTAGCGGTCGGATGCCATATATGATCTCCCGAAAACTGGTTCCCCGATACTCGACGCTCGCTTCTGGTGTTGGTCTTTTCTCAAGAAAAGGTCATGGAACTCACCACTTGACAAGCGCCGGCCGTACCGCCGGCGACCACCTCCCAGCCCCACCAGATGTTTCCGGTCTTGTCTGTGAAGCGGCCGCGGACGAGGTCGTTGACCGTCAGCTTGATGGCCTTCTCGGGCGCCACGCCGACGAGCTGGGGCAGGACGCCCGAGTAGAGGCCGCGGATGCCCTCGTTTCGGAAGACCTTCTGGAAGCAGTCGATGGAGTTCTTGTAGAGGCGCTGGCCCGGCTGGGCGCCGCGCTGGTTCTGGAGGCGCGTCTTGACGAGGTCGATCGGGTAGACCATGAAGGCGCCGAACGCGCCGGCGACGCTGCCGAGGGCGAAGTTGTACGTGGACTCGACGACCTTGTGGAGAATGCCGGCGCCCCTGGACGCGGCCTTGTCGACGGCGCGGCCGGCCGAGTCGGCGACGCCGGCGGCGGTGACACCGGCGGCGGCGGCGAGGCTCCTCCAGGAGGGGTCGAGGACCTTTGCGAAGTCGCGGAGGCCGAGGCGGCCCGAGGGCTCGTCGAGGCTGGCGAAGTGGAAGAGGATGTCTGCCTCCATCGGGGTGAAGAGGGCGAAGCGGGTGACGCGGGCGGCCTCGTTCATGAACTCGGCGCGGGTGATCTTGCCGTCTGCGGTCCTTGCGGCGGCGCGGCGGACGATGAGCTCGACGAGATCGACCTCCCTGAGGACGTTCTGGAAGGCGCGGACGTTGGCGTACGAGACCTTTGTGCCTGTGGAGATGTTGCAGAGGGTGTGGAGGTTGGCGAGGACGTAGTCGGAGAGCTTGTGGCGCGAGGTCTCGAGGATGATGCGCTCGAACTCGTCCGGGTTGATGTACCCGTCGGCGTCTGTGTCGAGGAGGCGGAAAGCCTGGCGGATGCGCTCGTCCTGGAGGCCGCGCAGCATCTGGGAGAACTGGGTGTAGTCGAGGGCGTGGCGCCTGCGCGGGCTGCCGATGTAGAGCTTGGCCCAATCGCAGTCCCAGTCGAAGGGCAGGTGCTCGGGCCCCTTGTTGGCCTCGTAGAGGCGGCGGAAGTCGTCGTACTGGACGTTGCCGGTGCGGCCGACGTCGAAGAGGCGGAAGGCGATCTCGTACTCGGCGTCGGGCTTGAGGAGCAGGTTCTCGAAGACGCCCCAGTCGGAGAGGGAGATCCTGCCGCTGCCCTTGCTGTCGGCGACGCGGAACAGGATCGAGTACTGCTCCCGCTTGATCTTGTGCTACACACGACACGTCGTCAGCGGGTGGGGGGAACCACAAAATGAAATCAGAATCGAAATAGCAAGACACTCACATAGTCCTCGTTGATCGGCGCGATGGCATTGACAAACTCGTCCGGCCCCAGGTACAGCTCTCCGGTCTCGGCGTCCTTGACAGCATGGCTGCTAAACCGGGCCCTCGTCTGCGCGGACAGCTCGACGGGCGCCTCGCTCCCGAGGAGCGACTCCTTGACGGCCTCCTTTACCGTCGCCATTGCGTCTCCTCTCTGTTCGATTCTTCTCTTGTTTCCTGGCCTCGTCTCGGATTCTCCGGACTCGTGTGCGTGCTCTCAGACCCGGCGAGCGATTTTCGGCCTTGGGCGGGCAAGTTTCCGATCGAGCGATAAAAAAGGGGCGGAGGACGAATCTCCGATTGGGAGGGAGAGGAGAAAAAAAAAATAAATGAAGAAGGCAGACGGCAAGAAAACGACCTCGCGAATCACGAATGGGGTCGGAGGGGTGGGAGAGGAAAGAAAAAAAAAGGTGGTGGTGGTAGTGGGAGGAGGGGGAGGTGGTGGTGGACCCGGGAAAGGAATGACAGATAAGCTGTACTCGTGGCGGCCGCCTGCAATGCAACACAGATGGAGAATTAAGAGAGATAGAGATAGAGAGAGAGAGAGAGAGAGAGAGAGAGAGAGAGAGAGAGAGAAGACAAGATCGGCGAGGAGAAAATACTACTACAGAGCAACGAAGCCCGCCTGGATGTCCAAGATGATTTAAAGGGATCGCGATCCCGTGAGGAAGAGGGAAAGAAAAGGTAGTGATGATGGCAGCATACACGGGAGGAAGAGGGAAAGAGCGGGAAGAACACGTTTAGAAGGATGAGAAGAAATCAAAAAAAAAAAAAAAAAAAAAAAAAAAA
>NQYS01000001.1:587900-612853 GCA_003055955.1 Escovopsis sp. AC | reverse complement strand
CTTTTTTTTTCCCCCTCTTTCTTTCCTCGTCGGGGTATTGTGCAATCCATCCCGTTCGCGCCAGCCCTGCCGTTGGCCCCTCTTACATGCGTCACAACCCGGCCGCCGTCTTGGTATATAGGTCCATTCCAGTAGCCCCGCCTTTGTCTATCATGAACCACCCCCCAACGCCAAACATGAGCTCTCAGGAAAAAGGGCCTTCTTTTTTTGGAGATTTTTTTTCCGAGAGAGAGAGAGAGAGAGAGAGAGAGAGAGAAGGAAGGAAAGGAAGAAAATGGATCGAGAAAAGTGAAGAGGAGAAGAGGGGAGAGGAGGGGACATTGCAAGGTGTGCGTTCTCGTCGCAGGAGCGTGTCTGGCCTCGAAGCGAGTCGTTGACCTTGCAATTCGTCCCTCCCACCCTTGAAATTATTTGGTAAAAGAGCTCTATTATAATTTCGAAGAGAGCATCCCGTGGTGCAATGTGGTTCGGAGCGTCGAGGAGGGAAGGCGGTCGAGGACGATCGAGCTGGCCATGACGGGGTTTGACACCGGGACGTCCATGCCGTTTTTTTTCAGGTTCCTGGTATCGTATGATAGTCTGGTGCGCCGAGCTTTCGACTTCCCGACCAAGGGAGGAAAACTATCGAGGCCCAAAGCCTTGTTTTGGCGTCGATCATTGTTCCATGTTCATTAGTAGATAGCATATCGTTCGAACCTCTAGACGGGTAAGAAGACGCCCGTCCGTGGTTGGTCCAGCAGCCCGCCGCCGAGGAGGGCAGGTTGCGCCGCGGGCCGACGGACGGGACGGGAGTGATGGGGCAGGGCGAAGCCCGCATCCATAGCCTGCTGGACAAGGAGAGAGGCTTCCCTGAACCGCTTTTCCTTGTACTTGTCGAAGATGGCGCCGTGGTGCTGCTTGGGGTTCTCGCAGCACTCAATCATCATGGTGACGAGCGACTTGAGCTGGCTCCACGTGTAGCCCGAGTAGTGGACGTGGTGTTTTGTCTGATTGGTAATCACGACGTCAGTGGGAATTGGAAGTTGGAAGATGAAGAGGAGGTCAAAGATAGAGAGGGAGGGGAAGGAACATACCCAGTACCCCTTGTTCAGGATGAGCCTCGACAGGCAGTGCGCGCCGGCGGCGACGAAGCTCGGGGGCGAGGCGACGAAGCGTTCGTCCATGATGGTGAGCTCCATGAAGTACTTGGCGAGGGTGCGCGTCTCGAGATCGTAGTCGTCGGCTTTGCTGACGCGCCGCAGGAAGCTCATCGGGCCGGGCCAGCCGAGCTCGAAGGAGAGCATGCTCAGCATGAAGCGCTCGGCCTTGAGGACCTCCTCGGTCGTGTAGCCGCCGTCGACCATGTAGACAATCTCCTCGAGGGACGGGCAGTTGATCTCCTCGTACTTGGAGGCCACGAGGATCGCCGTGGCGCCCACCAGCTGGAGCTTGCCGATCGAGACCACCTTACACGAGAGGAAGCGGTCGATGTAGTTGACGGTGAGGAACAGCGTCTCCGGCAGCAGATTGAAGCGGTTGTGGACCTGGACGACCCAGTCCATCAGGACCGAGCGCATGGACCACTGGATCTCGCTCTGGATATCCATGTAGTCGGGATTAGGGGACATCCGGACCTGCGAGCGGCTCGGGTTAGCATTCGCTGAAAATTCGCATATTCTTATTGCCCTGCAGGGATCAAAGATTGGAAAGAAAAAAAAAGGGGGGGGAAGGCAAGAGGTGACTCACCTCCAACTCGCGCATGTAGGCAAAGATCTCGTCGCCGTACTCGGCAACCATGCTCACGTCCCAGGCCTCCTCCTCGATATCCTCGGGCGGTCTCGTCCGCTCGACCTCGAGCCTCGCGTTGTCGAGCTCGAGCTGGACGCGCGCGGTGACGCGGGGCGCGAGCATGCACGTCACGTTTGCGGTGGTGAGATCGCGCGTCTTGGTTGAGTAGGTGGTCGTGTAGGCCTGCTCATGCTCGTCGTAGTCATCATCGTCGTTTTCCTCCTCCTCTTCCTCATCGTCGTCATCGTCATCGTCGTCGTAGTCCCAGGCCTCTTCGGCCTCGGAAAAGGACAAGGCGGGATAGTCTTTGAAGGAGATGTCGCTGGGGGGCTCCTCGGAGATTTCGGGGAGCTTGATGGCGAGGTCGATGAGGTCGTCGGAGGACTTGTCGCTGGCGATGACGCGTGATTCGGAATCGATGGAGATGCAGAGGGACTCGAGGTACGCGGGGTCGCTGGGGGGCTCCCCGCCGGTGGCGGTCATGGCGAGGGAGCCGATGCTCGTTCGGGTCGAGTCAGCCGTGCTGGACGATTCCGACTGCGGGTCGGCCGTTTCGGGCTTGCTCTGGGTCCGCCTCAAGGGGGGTTGCTGTTGTAGCTGCTGCTGGGCCTGCTGCTGGGGCTGGGGCTGCTGTTTCAGCTGGGGCTGACTTTTGTGGTGTCGAGCTTGCCGGGGTGGAGCATCTGCAGGTGGCTGGAAAACGGGCATCTTCCTATTCGATACGGCATTGGATCTCGCGTGCTGCTGATGGGGCTCCTGCTGTGTGGGGATGTCGAAGTCGAACTTGCAGAGGTTCGCGGACGTGTCCTGCGCGCCGGCACTAGTGGTGACGGGCTTGCGCGAGGCCGCGTCCTGTATTTGGCGATTCTCGGGCAGGGCAGCCTTTGTCTTGTTCGTGGGAAGAGTGGATGGCCGCTGCGCGGGTCTCGAGAGGCTGCCGTGGGCCCGTGTGTGCGTGTGCGTGATCGGGTGCGTGTCTCGGGAGGAAAAGGGAGCGTTCTCCTTAGTCTGGCCGGCCGACATGTGTGAAGGGGGCTTCGCGGTGGTGGTGGTGGTGGTGGCAGAGGCGGCGGCGGCGGGATTCGTCGTTGCCGTTCCCTTTGTTTTTGTCGCGGTCGTCGTCGACTTTGCTGTTGTTGTCGTCGTCGTTGTGGATGTCGCTGTCGTCGAGGAGGGGGGGTGAGAGGGAGGGAGGAGGTGGAGGGCGGCGATGGCTGGAGCGGAAGGTTTTGCGGGTTTGTTGTGATCATCGTGGGCTGAGCTCAGGAGGCCCTTGCTCAAATTTGTCACGTCGCCAAAGGCGGCGCGCTTTGCCTGGCCTCGAAAGCCGGTGACGGGAGCGGCGAGCATTGTGGCGAGGGTCCCTGCAGATTTCTGGCGCTGATGGAGATGGTCGATTGCGTTCTCGGCGCCCCAAGGTCTACAAGGCTGAGGAGAAGTGAGCTTGCATGTCAAATTGCAGGAAGTAATTTGCTGGGAAAAGAGATGGAGAAAGAAAACGAGAGCGAGAGAAGGGGGGAAAGAAGGAGAAAGAGATGAGGGCGCGAAAAGGATTGTCCGTGATGGCCCAGGGTGTTGGGGAGGGGGAGAGAGAGAGAAAGAGAGAGAGAGAGAGAGAGAGAGAGAGAAACAAAGAGAGAGAGATATTCGGGAGAGGGTGAGGGAAGTTGGCACGGCACACGACCCGAGAGGAGGCCAAGGAGATGCGAAGGGCAGGGAGAAGGATCAAGAAAAAGAAAAGCGAAAAGGGAAAAGGGAAACGGAGAAAAAAAAGAAAAAGAAAAAAGAACCAGGGAAACAAATAAAGAAAGAAAGACAGGAAAGAAAGACAAGGAAAGAAAAACAAAGAACAAAACAAAACAAAACAAAACCAAAACCAAAACCAAAAAAAAAAAGGTTGCAGCTGAGATGCCGGGGACCATCTGGCGCCGAGAGCGAGAGCGAGAGGGTTCTGTTGATACACGACTTACCCGAGCATCCATGGTGGCGAGATGATGCTGTTGTGAATGATTGCTAAGGATCTGGTATTGATGCGTGATCCTGTATGTACGAGTACGAGGAAAGGCGACGCGTGGAAGCGAGAGCGAGGAAGAGGCCGAGGAAGAGGCCGAGGAAGAGGCCGAGGACGACGAGGACGACGAGGATGACGAGGATGACGAGGAGACGAGATAAAGGGCGCGATCGTGGCCTGGAGGGCCTCGAGGCTTTGAGCGGGCCTGCTTTCCCGGGGGGGGGGGGGGGGGGGGCTCGCAGGGGCTGCGGCGGCCCTCTCCTCTCGCTCTCCGAAAGGCGCTCGTCGTGGTTGCGGTTCGCGGGGGATGCGCGTCGCAGGCAGGAGGAGGAGGTGGTGATGGTTGAGGAGGTGGTTGAGCAGTTGTTCCTGTAGAGGTAGAGGTAGAGGTAGAGGTAGAGGTCTGGAGTAGTACTCCGTAGTAGAGGGGAGGTTGAAATAAAAAAAAAAGAAAAAAAAAGAAAAAAAAAGGAATAAAAATAAAATAAAATCAATGGAATAACAAAAATAAAAATAAAAACAAAGAGGTCATGCAGGGTCGAGGCGTGGAATGCGGTCGTTGCGATGCTTGCATGAGCAGGCAAGAATGTGGGGGTCCCCCCCCCTTGTTTGGCGATCTGTCGCTGCTGGTCAGAGGCAGCTGCGTCTCCTCCAGATGGTAGATGAATATATCAATCAATCTATTGGAGGATTGATTGATGATGGATCAATCGACGATCGGGGTCTTGATGGATGGAGCTGCCCGTTGTGCTGCAGGCGAGGCAGGCGAGGCAGACGAGTCGCGGCTGGACGAGGCAACGGCGAGGCGGCAAGAGGACAGCAGGACGCAGGAAGGAAGAGAGTGAGCGAAAGAATGGATGGATCCATCAATCGCCTTGGTGGAAGATGCGCAAAAAGCCGCAGGGGGCTGGGGCGATGGATCAGACGACAGGGCCAGCGCGCGCGAAACAACCCGTGACGGCGATGCTCTGCTGATCTGCCTGCGGGTACGAGTACCTCTCGCAATTGCTAGAGTCCTCAACTCAACGCGAGGAATAGTACGGAGTGCTCCGTACTACTCTCATGCATCAATATCTCGAGTCAACCCGATCAATGTCCCGAGACGCCTGAACGAGGCGACGGCAGCAGGAGGGAGGAGGGAGGAGGGAGGAGGGAGGAGGCAGGAGGCAGGAGGCAGGAGGCAGGAGGCGGAGGCGAAGGCGAAGGCGAAGGCGAAGGCGGCTGAGGGAAATTGGCGATACGAAACAAGGAAATAGGTACGGAGTAGAGGTACACTGTATTCTCAATGCTATATCGACTCGGAGGCAGCACGGGGGACTACCGGTACGGTGTTGGCCAGCTCGAGCTCGAAATCCTTGTTGATTTGTTTATCTGTATTTATTTGTTTACTCCGTATCCCTTATCTCATCAATGTTTACTCCGTACTCCGTACTTCCACAACATCCCGAGCCCTCGACACCATCCAAGACGCAGAGAGGCTCGCCTTTAGTGAATGCAGCCCTAAGATGGCCTCGACGAACTGCATTAGTACGGCAGACTCTGTACGGAGTACTCTATAGGTACTACTCCGTAGTAATTCTGCAAGAGCACTGCATCTTCATGGCGCACGTGCCCGCAGGCGATCCGCCCTTCGCTTCTGTTGGCCCGGCGACCGCTCCTGCTGAACAAAACACTGAACACTGCTACTCTGTCTCCCGCGCACCACCGCCTTCCAACGACGTGCGTGCGATTAGTACCCATGCATGACTAGTATGTACTCCGTACGGAGCACTCGCGTACTACTCCGTACTACTAATGTACCTGTATGTATACCATCTCACTCGCCCGTCACCTGCCAGCCGACCCAGCCCAAATCTCCACCCCGCCGCCGCCATCCCTTGATCCCTTCGTGGATCTACCACAGAGGTACGGAGTACCGGTACTCCGTACTCCGTACGGAGGATACCTGTGTCCAACCCTTCGGGAAGAGCATGAAATCGACGTGCTGTGCCGAGTACGGAGTGAGGATACTCCCTACAGATAACCTGCAAGGCAGCCTGTCGCATGTCCCGTCATCGACGCGCGCTCCTGCCTCATCCGCCTCCTGCAATCATTTTACGCCAAAATAACGCGTCAGCACGTGACATCCCCCGCCTCGTCTTCCGTCTCATCTTCCAATCTCTCTCCCAATCTCTCTCCCAGTAAAAGGCCAATCTCTCGCCATCACCTCGCCGCATCAACCCACCTCTTCCTCCCACCTTCGCCCCATCGTCCATCGTCCACCAGACCGCAGAGACGAGTCTAGAGATGAGCGCAAATCTCGGCCACCCTCAGCTTCCATCCCCTGCTCCACACAAGCAAAAAAAAAAAAAAAAAAAAAAAAAAAAAAAAAAAAAAAAAACCTTCCTTTCCCCCCCCTTCCCGCCATCTTCAGCATCGCATTCATATCGCTTAATCGTCTCTCCAGCCTCACCTCTCGCACTCCTCTCCTGCGAAATTCCGGAGGCCCAACACTTCCATCTTGGGTTTCATTCCTCGTCAGGTACGGAGTAGTCACATTCGCATCATCCGAAACAACAAAACACCCAAACGAGATGGAGTGTCAACAAAAAATACGGACTTTTCCGTACACACTCCGTACCTCGAGCAACTCCGTACACCGTACAGTACAGAGTACACCCCTCGAAAACATTAGGTCGTTTGCTTCCTCTTGACGTCCGCCAACTCCCCTTCCCTTGTCTTGTTTCGTTTTCCTCGTCTGACCCCGTTCTTTTTCCCAGGCTGGACCCTCCCCTTTCTCTTCGATACGGGCAAAGAAAAGGAAGGGGAGGGGGGGGGCTTCCGCACCTGAGCAGGGCTTGCCGGCTGGATCGTCCTCCCAGCCTCCTTTGGGGAAGGGGGAAGGGGAGCGCTTCTGGTACCAAACGAAACCGCCGTCCAATCCGCAAACCGTTTCATTTCGTGCGCCGTCCTTCCTGCCTTGGCAAAAGGCGTGCGATGCCCGTCACTCAGCGTCATCCTGCTCGAGCCTTCTTTTTCTTTCCCGTTGGATTGTCGCGAAATCCGTCCTCCCTGGCGGGGCAAGTTTGCCCAGGTCCTCCAAACGCGTCAAGCCTAGGCCGTGGATGAGCCTCCCGGCCCCTTGCTGCTCCAGGCCGCCTCGTTGATGATCCGCATCCTACCGTGTCCCGGGCCTCGCACGTCCTCCGCAAACGCGGTACTCCGTACCTCTCGGCACGTCGGCCGTCCGGAGTCCACGTCGCGGGTCTCAGATGATCCATCGCGTCTGTGGCTCCCCGCGAAATTCAAGGGCGCCGGGCCGAGACACCTTCGAATATTTCGGACCTCTTCGTCCAGCATCCCTTCCAACAGCTGACGCGCTACGGAGTACTCCGTACGGAGTAGTCCTGGACACGCCCGACCCTGCTGAAGTGATCCCATGTCAGCCACCATCTCGCACGGCATTGCTATTCGTACGGAGTACGAGGTACTGACCAGTGCGAACAAAATCGTAGCGCCATTGAATCTCCTCAGCCGCCGTTCGGCTCCCGTCCGTGATGTGGAGTGATGATGCGGTGGGCACAGCTCGAAACAACGGTGCATGCGGGATGCCGGCTGTGAACGCCCTCAGAAGAATTTGATAAATGACCAGTGCCGCGCAGTCAACACAAGCCAGCCGGCCTTCCCTGGCCGTGCCATGGAGAACGCCGCCCACGTGCATCCAGCCCTCGCCCCTCTCAGAGCACGAGGCGCAATAGACCTTTCGGCCGCCAGTTCCTCGCCATGGAGCAAAAGTGACGAATGCTCGAGCAAGCTGCGCCGGAGATGTTCGCAATCGTGATGCCGAAGCATCGAGAAGACTACGGAGATTCGTAGACATGTGATGCCCCTTCAGCGAAAAAATTGCTCTCACCGGAAGATTGCGTGTGAACGGCCGGCGCTCTCATTGGGAGAAGGTGTTGCGCCTTGCCGTCTCCTTTGGGACTGACGCTGTGCGCAAGTATTCGAAACTTTGACGATGGCGCCGGGGCTTGGGAAGCTTCGTGCTGTTCCAGGTCGATTCCGACAGCACCGGTCAAAGCGCGGAGACAGGATTCGTTTGGTCGGCTTTGCGCCCGTCTTCATCGGAGAGACGTCTCCATCTTTGGTCTCGCCGCCAAGGTGGCCAGCCTCTCATTGAGCCATGAGGTCTGCGATGTCTGTGATGCCAATTCCCCACTGGCAAGGGACTGATCAGGCAAGCTTGTTATGCAGCCGTAATAACATGCATCAATGCCTCTTTGGCGGCATGTCTGACGCAAACCAACCAGCAATACATTCCTCGTCGACTGTCCGAGAGCGTTTCGTAGGCTGAGACCATCCCAGCTCAAAGCGGCGTCCCTCGGCCAAGAGGGCACATGCTGGTAATGCAAGATCCGTAATCCATGATACTTAAAGCCATTGCTGTAAGCGTGCGTCCCGCCCAGCGGGGTCGGTCCAGAGACGTGCGGCCGCCGGCATGCTGCTCCCTCCTCTTTGACGTTTTCACGACTCCAAGCCCCGAAGAGGGAAGACGTGGGCATCAGATTGTGCGTGGCCCTCGCGGCTCGTACTGTGCGCGATTGGGGAAGACCCGAGAACCAGGATGGCTTGTCGCTCGATGCTCAAATTGGAATCCGTTGCTGACTCCACGGAGGAATACCGAGCTTGGCTTCAAGCCGCCTCCTGGCGCACGATGAGATTCCATCGGATGGCTCCTTCACGACTCAGAGGAATGGAGAACGAAGCGGGAGAGCACGCGGGAGCGCCATTGATCTCCGAGACTTTGCGAGGAACCAGCGGGCTGCTGGGGGTGCTGCCCGATCGGGCCATCGTCCAACTTGGAACCCAACCATTATCAGCATGCCGTCTGTGCATCTCGGAGACCAAGACCAAGCATCAAATTGTATCATCTGCTGTGCGGACACGTCGCGGGCTGGGGAAGCCTTCTCATTGACTGCCACACCAAGCTCCCTCGGGCGTTGGAACCAGTGCTCTGGCCCTCTTCTCTTCTGCCTGCCCCGATCTGAATTCCTTTTTTTGTTTGCTTCTTCCTCCCTTTCTTCTTCGTTGCTTCTTTTTCCTCTCCTGGAATTGGGAGCTACTCCACCAGGTCATCTCTCACTAGCGACAGAGGCGGCGGCAGCGTTCGATGTTGCGCAAGCCTTTCCATTGGTGGGCCTCTCTTGTTGGTCAGATCGACAGAATCGATCCGGGGAAAGGCGCTGATGTTCACAGTGGCAGAGCCAAGGTGGATATACCGGTATGACCATGAAATCGAAGAAGAAGATCTGAGGGCGACGAGCTGGATCATCGAGGGCATCATGATCTCATTGGGAGCGAGAGTAAACGGTACAAGGAGAGACGTCAACCAGGACACCCTCATACGAGTACATACCTGTAGGCAGAAGTGCGATCAGATCAATCCTTGCCCGGGAGAAGTTGGATGACAAGGGGGGAGCGGGGAGGGGAAAGGAGGGGATGGGGGGTCATTAGAAAAGGTGGAGCTCGTTGCTCAGATGCGCGGCCAGAGCCCGGATGGACAGTACCCGGCAACTCGTTTCTCGAGATCGTCGCATCGGCAGTGACAGTGACAGTCGCGATCGCAGCGCAGTCGTATTCCATCTCCCGACTCCAAGGTATCGCGCATTCCCCCCCCCCCATCTTCGTGTGACTCGTCAGTCCGGAGTACTCCGTAGTAAATGCTGGGAAGGCCTGTCCATCGGTCGAGTCGTCGTCCCGCCATCATCAAGGTCCGCGACAAGGCGGGCGACGTTGGCGCGCTTCAGCTAGTGGGCTCTTTCGCAACGATTTGAAGGGACGGTCAGATCCAGCTTTCCATCATGCTGAGGCCGCCGCCGACAGATAGTAGTATGAGTACTGGTACTGTGCACGGTACGAGTACGAGGACTCGTACCATACCGGTACGAGCAGTGTCGAGCCCTGGTTGCGACACCCGCTCTACTATCCCAAAAGTCTCCCCACCCTCCTCCAGCCCACGCAGCTGCGGTCGCGTCGTCTGGATCCCTGCATAAGGAACAGGGGTGTGTGATGCGCCGGCCATTTTGAAAGAGGCGCCTTCAACTTGAATGCCTCTTTGGCGACGGAGTACGGAGTATTAGTACTGTAGGAAAAGCAGTCGCTGACGAGTCCCCGTCTTTCGCGAGCGCCCGGGGCGAAGTCGTCTCGGGGATCTCCCCGTTTTTCGCATTGCTCAGTGATCAGATGGACCTTGAGACGCAGACGGCCGTGCAAAGAGTGACTCTGTAGACGGTCCCGTCGTCAATCGGCAGCTCTGGTCCATTGCGCGCGCGCTCAGAATCCTTCGGCGCACAGTCCTCGTCGCTCTCCATCGTCTGCAGGCGCAATGCGACTTCCGAGAACAGATTGATCGATCAATAAATACGAGTACTCGTACGGGGTACCTCTTGGGAGGAGCGCGGCAGTGACCGCCAGCCGCAAAAGGGTCTCAGGCATCGAGCATCAACAAAGGTGGGACGGTGGCGACGGGGCGACTCCGTATGTATATCAGCAGGCACTCCATACCTGCACGCGACTGAAAATGTGTGAATGGGCATGATGGGGGTCGGAGGGCGGCGCTCGCGCAGCCTGGATGTCCTCCCATCTTCTTCTCTTCCCCGTCCCTTGTCGCATTGTCGCTCAAGTTCTTGCCAACGCGTGTGAGGCGGAGAGTGGCGGAATGGACCAACAGCCAAGGGACCAAGGCATCCCGGGGTCCTCTGTCGCTATACGCGCGCGAAGACATGCTCCATCTCTTCAGCCCACCAAGAGCCAGAGAGCCGGTTGGAGGAGTCTCCAAGATCCGACGTCCCTGGAAGACCTGCTGCGCAGAGTGCCAACCTCGAAGTCGTCTCTGTCCATTCCTTCTTCGATACTTGAAGTCGTCTGGGAGGTGGGTAAGCAAAAACTTGAAGTTGTTGATGGAAAATGTGTAGGTATTTACCTGATCAGACGGGCCAGCAGTGCCTTGTTCACCTGCTCCCATCGCGCTCAAGGTGGTTTCCTGTGCTTGCGCATTGCGCTGCTGCATGTCTGTTGCCGGCCATTTCAGGATCGCGGGCAAGAGAGGGGAGAAGGGGGGGGGGCGTGTGGCGCCGTTTCTCTCTGCTCTTTGCTGGCAATTTTGTGGACGGGGTCGAGTGGGCCTCTGATGAAGCTGACAGCGAAGAGCATCTCCATAGTAGTAAGAGGACTACTCGTACTACCAGTGCTCCGTATTCATATCCTCAGTGCCAATAGTAGTCGTGGCGAGAAAGAAAAAGGGCGATGGAGGAGGAGGAGGAGGAGGAGGAGGAGGAGAAAGAAGAGGATGAGGACGAGATAGAGGAGGAGGGGGGGGGGCGTTAGGACCGGGGGTGGGAGGGGGGGTTGAAGCCAGTGGTGATCTGGATTGGTGACGGGGTCGAGATCGAGCTAAGCCGAGCGGTCTCTCCTGCGGCGTCCCTGCCAGCGGCCCGGGTGATTGCGCGCCTGTACTCGTACTCGTACTGTGCGGCGCACGGAGGAGGATGCATCGGGGCAAGTGCCAATGTACTCGTATGTGCTCCGTACTAGTGCCCTGGCACCTGCCTCACATTGACACCTCCGACTTCCCTTGCCGTGCCTGACTCCTTCCCGCGCTGTTGGTGCGACGAAGAGGGCAAGAGGAGTCGAAGCACCAGGAGATACGGAGTACTATATTGAAGTTCCAGTTGGGTGGAAGGCAGAGGCAGGAGGTACCTCAGCTCAACCCATCGCTGCCATAGACTCGGATACCGGCGTCCGCACTCCGCACTGGAAGGCGCAATCGCCAGCGCGAGAGCAAGAGTGACCGCAATGCGATTAGGATGAGGCAGGCCCAGTCCGAGCCGGAGGTTAAGACTCGCCTCAACGTCGGCATCTGCGATCTAGTACGGAGCATTGCGCCTGCTCTCAAGTCGCATTGCGCCTCTCCTGGGAAGGTGCTTGGGGGTGTCGGGATGCGCATTGGCGCCGTCGGCCCTGCGACTGCGGTCTCTCACACTGTGCGAGCACGAAATGATTGATTGATCAATGTATTCCGTACTCCGTACTCCGTGCGTGCGTCGCGTCCGATGATGGGCCAGGGTCCAGTCCATTGGGCGAATTTGCTGGGTGGCAGGGCGGCAGGCTGGCAGGCTGGCAATACGGAGTACGAGTACTGGAGTCCAATGCACGAATTGATGATGGGTGGCCCCTCGAGCTCCAAGCAGGAAAGATGATGCGGATGATGCCTGATGATGGTCGCATATTTTAGCCCGTGCTACGGAGTAGATAGAGCAGGATGCATCGGAGCGTCTCTAGAGAATCGCAAGGGCGCTCGATCTGCGGCGCTGCAGGCGTCGAGCCGATGACCAGTACTGTGACTGTTTCTCAATTGGCACTGTGGTTCTCGTCGCCGGCGAGTGCGAGTTACGAGTCCTCGATTCAAGTCGAGTCGCATCATGGTCATCGTCAACGCTCACCAGCTTCAGTCTTGCCAGAGGGATCGATTCATTCTTTAGAAAAGTGGCCATTGCGCTAATGGAAGGCCATCATGGATCGAGCGGGCGACGGGAAGCAGCACGCAGTTTGTGTGTGAGTCCTGTCTTGGTCGTCCTGCAGGCATCTCGCCAATGACTCCTCATGTACAACACAACCCGCGCACGCCCGCGCAAACACACCACCACCACGTCGTGCGCGCCGCAGCCATGAAGAGGGGGGAGGGAGGGAGGGAGGGGAGGGGGGACAGAGGGACCAGACGGATCAATCAGATGGGGATGAGGCTCCATTGGCGCTGCTGCGCGCAAATGAGGGAGAGAGCGCTCTCTGATGGGAAGAGAAAAGAGCTGCGATACTATCGCAGTCCATGGCCTTTGCCTGCCAGTCCCGTATGTACATACCTGTATCGACGTATCGATCAATGGTATCATGAATGGATGGATGATCATCATGGATGGCTGCATGTATGTACTGGCAGCACCCCGGAGCAGAGTGACGCCTCTTGATTGCAGTGTTTCGACGACGGTGGCAGCGACTAGCACCGGAGGGGAAAGCGGCCGGTTTCCCACCCAGCAATCGCCCTGGAATTGCAGGAGAGCACCACGGCGCCCGAGCACCAGGCAGTGAAGCCGTCCGCTTGTCCAACTGATCATGCTGGTACTACGGAGTAGATGGTATCGCCAAATCCGAGCGCGCCGCAATCATCAATGTCGGATCGGATTGATCAGTCAATTCTAGTGCTACCTGAGGCCGTACAGTAATTGAGACGCCTGTGTACTGTGCCTGAAATAGCGGATGAAGCGGTACTCCGTACTAATACTCCGTACGGAGCACTAGTAGCATTGATCAATCAATGTGGTCATGCTCGTACTGTGCCGGGTCCGCACAGAGTCTCGGTACTCGGGACATGTGCCCAGTGCCAGAACGAGCGCTTCACCCACCCACGGGATTGGCACAGGCTCCTGGGTGGTAAGGACCGCTATTCTCCCTCCGGTCCTTCGCACCCCCTGACCATGGTACAGGGTGCTCCGTACGGAGTACGGAGTACGGAGTACTCGTACAGGTACTCCGTGAATCTGGGTGGATGAGAGTATCATAGTCGACGGATCCTCGGATCATCGAGCTCAATTCATCAATCCATTCAGGACTCTTCGGGTCTAGTGATGTAGGCGCCCCGACTGACGGTGGATATAGCACCACGGAGTAGTATGTTCTCCGTAGCGGGCGGCCAGCTCCCTTCCAGCGGCTGGCCAGCGCCGGAGACGCTGAGCAGGACGGAGTAGCGGCGAGCTAGGCGAGCTATTCTGAATTTGGCACCACCTGGTGCTGCTGTCTGGACTCAGGCTGCCCGAGCCATGAGGAAGGAATCAGTGAGAGCGCACCTTCTGCTTGCTTGCACGCTCTGCTACTACTAATTTGACGTGCTTTTTCAATGCATTTTTTTTTTATCGTTTTATTTTATTCCATCATTTTCTGGTAGATCCAGACTTATTCATCTATTCCCGTTATTCTGCTTCTTCATCTTCTCCATGATCCAGCAGTCCCTCGAGCCAGCTCAGCCCGCTCTCTCTACCTGTGCTAATGCGCCCAGGCTCCCGATCGGTAGATCCATCCATCCATCCATCCAGAGATACCTCTGCCTGCCACCCACGGCGCCCTCTCTCTCAAGTACCTCTTCTACCGGTAAAGGCGCCGCTGACTTTCGGGCAGTCACTGACCGGCCCGGATCGATCCATTCCATTTCAAGTTGTTACCGTTACTACTACTCCGTACTATTCCTACCTGCTGCTACTCCGTACCTCTTGAGTGAGCCCAGCTCGCTGCCGCTGCCAGCGCTGGACAAAATCGTTCGACTTCGCCTGCTACCAACTCTGCCTGCTCCTCTCTTCTCCATGCACACTCGACACTTCCATTCCATCCAGCCCTCCTCGACGCCCAGCAACATCCTCGCGATCGCCTTTCGATTCCTCTGGTGAGTCTCACCGGCCGTATCGCCATGCGCCAGCTCTCGTCTTGCCTTTGCCGTCCCGTCCTCGCTCTCCCCGTCCCTACCTTGACTTTCCCCCATCCCCCATCCATCCCCCATCCCCATCCCCCATTCCCGGCCTGGATGCCTGGTCCCAAACTCGTCCTTGGACGCTTCCTCTGGAAACGAGGGGGGCGGCGCCGCCATCGCGACCTCGCCATCTTCTTTCTGCAACTCGATTCAAGGCTCCTTCGCGACCGCTCGATGCTAATTATCTCTATCGTCTCTCTAGATTCCGACCGCATCCTCCTCCTCCTCCTCCTCCTCCTCCTTCTCCTCCTTCTCCTCCTCCCTCTCCTTCCGCCGTCGACGCCGCCGCCGACGTCGCGCCAACCAAGGAGCTGACCTCTTCACACTCACACACAATCTCTCTCTCTCTCTCTCTCTCTCTCTCTCTCTCTTCTCTCCCTCTCTCTCTCCTCTCTGTCTCCTCTCAACAACGTCGGCGCTTACCGCAAAGCCAGCTCGAGTGATGATCGCTTAAGATTGTCTCCCTATATACCGCCATCCCGAAGGCGGATCAGAATACACATCGACCCGGCTGCCCACCGGTAATGGAATTGTCGACTTTCCTGGCCTGCGAAACTCCTGTCTAAAGCATCCTCGCTGCGTCCCCGAACGCAAAATCCGCATCGGCGTCTTTCCCCCTCTCCTTCCAGCCCCCAAACCCCAATCCTACATCCACACCTCGTCCATCAGGTATACCAGACATACCTTCTCCTCCGATCGCTCCATCCGACTCCTATACATCCACATTCGCATCCTCACAAGGGCTCTAGATGGCTTCCATGTCGCCCATGAACACCTCCGGCATGATGTCCGGCCCGTCCTCGCACGGGGGAAGCGTCTCGCCCCGTCAGGCGGCTCCCGCCAAGAACGTCGCATTTGAGCTCCTCTTCCTGGACTCGCCCCAGTGCCGCGCGCGCTTGCCCATGCGAGTCCAGATCTTCCCCCATGACACCACCGACTCGATCGTGACAACGGTAAAGAATTTTTACGGCCTCTACTCGGGGCCCACGGGGTCCAAGGGCGTCAGTTTCGAGGACGAGCACGGCAACACGCTGATCGCGCGATACGAGAACTTTCGCAATAACATGGTCGTCTACGTCCGTGTTATTGAAGAGCCTCCCGTGCCGACCGCCGCCATGGACTCGCACCACTACCAGAACGGCTCCGTGGCGCCCGACTCCTACTACAGAGGTGAGGGATACGGCATGCAGCAGCGCATGAGTCAGGACATGGGGAGACCGACCTCCAGGTCGTCGCGGAGGCGCAGCCAGTCTCCCGGCGCAACACGCGGCCGCAGAAGCGACTCTACCAGCACAAATGGCAAGAAGGGCCGCTCCCGCTCGACCAAAAACAGGGCCGGCACCAGCCAGGGCCACGGCGACGCGTACGCCGACAGCGCCAACGGTTACAGCAGCGGCGACAACGCCCCGAGCACCGCCTCTGGCAAGACCAAAGACCAGATCGGAACCATGGAAATCAGCGTCGAGAACATTGTCGAGGGCGGCCGGCGCAAGAGAGCCAAGTTTGAGAGTTCGGTAAGACACGCGCACATCCAATTCTTCATCTCATCACCGGCATCACCAGTCCCAACCGCCGCTCTTTTTATTCCTTCCCCCTTCTTCGCGTCTCCTTTGACTAAAAATCTTTGATGCCAGGAGTTACCCTTATTCGCTCCTCCCCAAATGCCGGCGGCCACATCAAACCCGTCCGTCTCCCCCACCCGCCGTATCGACCACCACCATCACCACCGGCCATCTCTGTCATTCGTCCCGCCCAGTCAGAATCCCTTTACGAACCCCCGACCTCTTCAATCTCCACAGAGCTACAGCAGCGCGCACAACCGCTCCGGCATGTACTCCACCCCTGCGTCGGATCGCCACGGTCGGGGCAGCATTTCATACAGCAGCAATGGCATGTCCAGCAGCATGAGCATCCTCCCGACGCCCGATCCCACCGTCGGAAGCTGCATGTCGGAGGAGGACAAGGACGTCGCGATCCAATTGATGCGACTCGGCGAGCTCTCCAACATCTCCCACGGTAGGACATCCGCCTCCACACTGGACGATGCCTTCAGCGGCAGAGCTGAGGTCGCATCCTCCATCGGCGCCACGAGCGAGGGCGACAGCGACAGCGACGGAGATGACCCACCTCCTCGTCGCCAGAAGTCGGAGATGGGCGTCTTCTCGAGGCAGATCTACCAGACCACAGAGTCCCACTTCATGCCTCCCTTCGAGAGCACCGAGGTCAGCGGCGACGACGCCGACTACGAGGACGGCGTCGACATGGAGCCCAAGTCGTCGGCCAACAAACCGAAGAGCAAGTCGTCCTCCTCGACGTCCAAGTCAGGCAACGCCAAGGCGTCCAAGGCCGCGCGTCTCTCCAACGGCAGCAAGAGCAAGAAGGGCTTCTCCGTCAGCAACGGACCAATGTCCCCGACCTCGATCTCTCACTCGAGGAAACAGTCAATCGTCTCCAACAGCAATATGCCGCTTGCCGGCGAAGAAGAGCAGCCGGACCTATCCACCAAACCCCGCTGCCAGCGTTGCCGGAAGAGCAAGAAGGGCTGCGACCGACAGCGTCCCTGCGGTCGTTGCCGCGACGCCGGTCTTTCGGCCGATCAGTGCATCAGCGAGGATGAGGGCAATGGCCGAAAGGGCCGATATGGCCGCCACATGGGCGTGCCGGTGAAGAAGGAAGACGTCGCCATGGCCCAGCAGCCCGCTCTTTTACCTGCCGCCCCTATTGCCATCAGCACGATACCGGCCGACAAAGCCAAGAAGAGGAAGCGGTAGACGAGCAACACCCTGCGGCGTCAGATCTGCATCTTTCTTTTCTTTTCTTGTTGTTTGGGAAGGGGGGGCCTCCCAGCCTCAAGGATCCTCTCTCTTTGCTTTTCTCTTCTCCTTCACTCTCTTCTTACTTGGCTTCCTTCTCTTCTTCTCTCTACGATCAATGAGGCAGCGGTTCCAGCGAGGCCTCAGAGCGGTGACCTCACGCCATGGTACATATGTGCCAACCAAACTTTTCCCATCCCAACCAAACTTTTCCCGTCCCAACCAAAGGGTGTGCAGAGCCTGGGGGTCCCTCTCCTTGACCTCTTTGACACCCGGGAAGAAGGAAGCGACGCATGACAGGGATGCGGGGCGTCCAATATCACAGCGATTCTAGACAATGCTTTGAATCGCTTAATTCTCATGCGCAGGAGTGTTTTTCCTTTTCCCTTTAATTCCTCCCTCTGCTTTCTTCATTTTTTCCTCTTCCTCCGATGATGTTATTACGAAGATGTAATTACGACGGCCGATGCAGGGCCATTACACTCCTTCAAAAGCATCCGGGAGTGTAGCAGCTGTCATTGTCATTTATTTCGTGTTTACGTCCTTTCTCTCTCATATCGACGCACTTCAACGGGTCTTATTTTTTTCGTTCTCGTCCACTTCGATCACTGCACATTTGTCTTTTTCTTCTGCTTATCCTTCTCCCTCTCCTTCTTCCTCTTCTTCTCCTTTTCCCTTCTTGCGCAGCTAGGGAACAACAGGACACTGTGCTTCCCACCTTGACGGGCAGTGCGACTCAGATGACGGGAGCAATATCGACCGGGGAAAATACACAAAAGGCGGCCGGAGCGAGATTTGGAAAGATGACTTGGTAGAGACGATCCGGTGCGGCGAAAGGGTCGTTGGGGGGGGAATTGGAAGGGTTCGGGAGGGTTTGGTAAGGGGCCGGGAAGGGGGGCTGGGGGGACTGGCGAGAGAGAAAGAGAGAGAGATGCTCAGACGTCGGCTGCGCTTTGCTGGGTCCGAGGATGGTGAGGATGGGTAACGCGGGTTGGGGACATGTGTCGATGAGCTGCGGCGGAGCAATTTTTGTGATGGCGGAACGGTCCTTTTGTGTTTGCTGTTGCTGCTGGGGCTCTGGGATCGCGGGAGGGTTGCATTTCGACATTTTTTCTCCACCTCATCATCTGTTTTCTGTTTTCTGTTCTGTTGATGTCGTTTCTGTTATCGTTGCTTCGGTTGTTTCATTCCTCTTTCTCTTCACATATCATTTTTTCCCTCTCCATCGGGTTTTTCCTCTTGCCAACGCCCTTCGCTTCTCACATCCTCCGAGGCCCCGGTCTGGCCTTGTCTGGTCCCTTGTGTGTTTGATGTGCGCACCGGATGGGATGCCATTTTGCGAAAGAGGGAGAAAGAAAAAAAGTCGTGGAAGAAGCGAAACCACTCTCTTTTGTTTCCACCGAACCCGCCCCCGGCTCTTGCTCTTTTGGTGAGCTGTTGAGGTTCTTGGTCTTGGGGTTTGGGGGATTTCCCCGTACGAGGGACCAATGTGGCATAGGGCACGGCGCGAAGAGGGCGCCGCGACGCAAAAGTACAGACATCTATTAAGGAAACAGGACTTCATCATGAGATGTTCGGTCGTCTTCGCCTATCGTGATATCATAATACCGTTATTGATTTCTCAGGTACATGCAACACTTTGTCCGAGGATCGCACAAGGTGGAATCCATCAATTTGATCCATCCATAGATCAATCAATGAATTCCTCAGCCCACACACCCTCTCCCGGGCGGGTGGGCCACCCCCCCCCCCCGGGGAATATTTGGCGGGCTAAGCCTGATCGGGGCAAAAGCCGCACGGGCCGGCAGAGCCCCGCGCAGGGATCATGTCTGCTGGCGAGCGGGGAGCCGATTGGCTGGGGGGGGGGAGAGCAGTGAGCGGGGCTGCGGGCTGGGGGACGTCACGTGGTTTGAAGGCTTGGATGGGAGGTGCCGGGTAGGTGGTTGGACCTGATGCTAGGGAATGACTACATACTCCGTACTCCGTATATACCCTAAGGTACTCCGTACGGAGTATGTGGAATGGAGGGGTTCTTGGGGTGCGGGAGGGCGCTTAGTCAGGGGCGGGGGGGCTTAATGCCTGGGGTTGCGTCATGGTGTGGACTGCTAGGGAGTCACTAATCTATAGGGTAGCTTGTCGGGTCAGTCCGCATTTAAAGAGATGTCCATGTGATCGGCGAATCACGACCCTCAGACCCTGATCTCCGTCGCTGCTGGTCCGCGCGGACGGTTTCACCTCCCTTGGCTCCGGGCTGTCGTGAAACAGCACTCGACGAGCCTTACTCCGTAGTAGCTCCGTGCCTGCACCCGACTCGGCCCCGACCTGCAGCACCGCGCCAGCCGGCGCCGGGCTGTGGTGGCCGGGAGTGACAGAGGCCACGCGCGTTTACTCCGTACCACTGCAGCAGGCGGTCGTACATACAGTGCTCCGCATGTATGTACTCGGTACTCGGTACTCGGTACTCCGTACCGCAGGCACGATCTCGATCGTCCGCGGAGCCGTCGAGCGGTGAGGCAGACGTCCGAGAAAGGAGCGCTCGCCGGCGTGGAATCTACAGACATATATGTGTGTATACTCCGTAGGCGCATCTGCATACCATGTCCAACGACCTTGGCGCCGTCCCCGATCGCGCAGTGACGAGTCAGATGTCGCGGCCCCTTTCTCGTATCTGCTGATCTCTGAGTACGGAGTGGTATTTCTACCTTCGAGTCATCGTGTCCGCGCCCTTTGCTGGACAACCTCGATGGTCTGCAGTGAGTACAGTGGTGGATGCATACGCTAGCACTGTGCGATCGTGGCAGGTCCGAAGAACGGAGCAGCCTCGGAGCGAACTGTTCCGCTTCCCGCGCCTCCGAGGGACGCTCCTGCCGAGTTTGGATCGATCGAGCCGCGACGCGGAATCACGTCGCGTCAGAGCTGGAGCCTGGATGATTGCCTGGACCTCTCGGGAGAACATATTGCAAAGGACGATGGATGGATTGATCAATTGGCATCCACCAGACGGATTGATGCAATCCACGCCGGCGCTCTCTCATCGACCGCGTCCATCGCCATTCGCAGCGCCCACACGGCCCTGAGGGTCCAAAGAGGGGTATGTACGGAGAGATGTATCAATATGATGACTCCGTACATGCATCAATCACTCGGCCCCTCCCCCCCAAACGCCAATTGGCACAGTCGATGCGCGCCGCTGATCTCCCACCCGCGTGCATCGACAGGTACGGCCCAAGATACGCAATCTCCACTGCAGTACTCGTACTCGTCCGGTACCTGGATCTGGCGTGCGGATCCCGGGGTGGAAGAGGGGGACTCTGGCTGGCCTGAGCAAGCTCAGTGCCCAAACGGGCCTCCCCTCAGCTCCCAACGTCTCTCCGCGTCGAGATGGATTCCCGTGAAGCCGTTGGGCTGAACGAGGCACATCTCTACGGAGTACGACTACATAGGTCAGCAGGGCGCGCCAGGGCAGGCCAGGGCTGTACCTGCAGAGCGGGCGAGTCCGACTTCGTCCCTCATGCCTCTCTGTTGTTGTGGGTTTTGCTTTGTTATTGCAGATCAACGCCCGAAGGCCTATTCCCGGGCGAGTTGCGGCTGCATGCGATGCCCAGAAAAGAGGCGTGCATCGGGGCCGAAAGAGGAGGAGGGGAAGGGCCAGGGGAGAGGCAGAGGGAGAAGGGGGGGGGGGGGCACAGTGATGGGAGAGGAAATAAAGGGGCTGATGCGCTGGTGATCTTGACATTTTGGGGGCGGTCATGAGGGACTGGTGGTGCATCTGATGGAATCTCTCTGGGGGAGGGGCTTGCCCACGGATGATGAGACTTTTGACAAAGCCCTGGGTGGCCTTGGGGGCGAAGGGTTCGAGAGGCAGGGAGAAACAAAATCGGCGGACAAGGCTCGACGAGAGAGGGGCGGAGGGGGAGGGCGCTCTTGAAGAGGGGGGGGGGGGGAGCCTCGCTGGGAAGCCCATTTGGAGGCTGAATCTTGACGACCCAGAGACCGGATTCGATTCTCAAGTTCACCTTTGGAAAGTCAAGGAATATCGTCTGGAGGAGTTGGGATTTCCCTCGACAGCCCGGCCTTGAAGAGAGGAGAGCTGCCGCGGCCGAAGATTTCGACTCGAGAGAACCGGCCTCTCGGCGGACCAGAACCAGGACCAGGACCGGGAGGGACCGTCTTGGAGTCTCTTGGCAGCTCCCCGATGTGCCTTTGCGAATACACACATACGGTATAGAGTACGACTCCATGTACGAATAGCATTCGCAAGCGCCTCGAATGCTCCGCAACGCAGAGCCAGCATACATATGCAAGTCTCGTGCATGCATCTGCGGGTGCCAGTCCCCAGTCCAGGCCGTCCGCAAGCATGGCCAATGCAGGCCCATTGCATCTGGCCTCGAGGCGACCGACCCCGTCCCGAGCCAGTTACATAACGGCTTGGAGCTTGGAACTTGGAACTTGGGCTCTCGCAGGAATGCGGCCCGGCCGCGTCGACCACAAGCTTCGCCGGAATGGCGATATCGGACCCGTCCGATTTACGGAGGCGCGCGGCCGGTCTATTGGCTTCTCTCTCTCCCCCCCGCGGCGGACAGTGGGAAAAATACGAGTGGATTCAACGGCTCGCTGTCTGATGCATCAATGACCGCGAGCGTCTTGTTTAGCCTTCCCATGGAAAAACAAGGCACTTTTTTCCACCCTCCGGTAATGCTCTCCTCGCTGGGGACCCCCCCCCCCCCCCTTCCCTTCTTTCGATACAGTCAGCTTGGCGACTTAGCTTGGCCCCCCAGAGCAGACGAGGTATGTTTGTATGAATCATTTTTTTTCTTTCCTTCCCTCTACATGTCAGATGCCGGAAGTATATATATATCATGCTGCGGCGTCTCCATTCACACCAGAGCTGTCTGGCTAATTGTCGTCTTAGTTCCAAGCCAAAGACGGAACCACCATGACGAACAAGTTCCTGGCGCCGTTCCTTGCCATTTCTCTATAATGACATCAAACGTTCCTCTGAGGCCCGCCAACACCTTTTGATTCAAGTCTCTTATGACTTGGTTCCTGGTCATTGCTATTTGAGCTTCCTGCCCTAGTCTTGCTTTCGCTTTCTCTCTGTCTCTTTCGATTCTTTATTCTGCTATTCTTTCTATTGTCCTTGTCTCCCCCCATATGAGAGTTCATCTCGGGGCTCTCTCCAGGTGCTATTTGATTTTCAGTTGATTGCTTGTCGTTTGACACAGGATCAAATCGAGAATGCATCTCCCCAAAGCCTATGATGTCGATGAGGAGAAGCATCCCGGGAGCTCGCGTGATGGCGCGGACAAGATCATCACTAAGGAGGCCTCGTCCCCCCTCTCGGACGGCAGCGAGACAAACTCCCCCCATCCCGACCTCCCCCGATCCGACTCCTCCGCATACATCTCGTCCGCCTCGCTCGGGCCCGAGGCATCCTCGTCACTCCCGCCGTCCCAAGCCCTCGACCGCTGCCGCAGCAACGACCCTCCCCCGGACGGCGGCCTCGTCGCCTGGCTGCAGGTCCTCGCTGCCCTGCTCGTCAACACCCTGACCTGGGGCTACGCCTCCGCCTTCGGTGTCTTCCAGCTGCACTACGTCCAGGCGCTGGACCTGCCCGCCTCCCAGGTTTCGTGGATCGGCTCCATCCAGGTCTTCCTGACCTTCGGCTCCTGCGTCTTCTCCGGCCGCCTCGCCGACGCCGGTTACTGCCGATCCACCCTCGCCGTCGGCACGTTCCTCGCTGTCTTCGGCACCTTCATGACCAGCCTCGCCACCACCT
Organism: Escovopsis sp. AC; assembly: GCA_003055955.1. Taxonomy (NCBI): domain Eukaryota; kingdom Fungi; phylum Ascomycota; class Sordariomycetes; order Hypocreales; family Hypocreaceae; genus Escovopsis; species Escovopsis sp. AC. The sequence continues at coordinate 589,931 of NQYS01000001.1, read as the reverse complement.
ACTGGCAGATCCTCCTCGCCCAGGGCGTCTGCATCGGTCTGGGCCTCGGCGTCGCCTTCATGCCCGCCATCTCCGTCATCAGCTCCTACTTCAAGAAGCGCCGCTCCTTCGCCCTCTCCCTCTCCGCCGTCGGCACCTCGCTCGGCAGCGTCTCCCTGCCCTCCGTCATCCAGTACCTCACCCCCAAAATAGGCTTCCACTGGGCCGTCCGCTGCGTCGGCCTCATCGTCCTCGTCTTCGCCGTCATCGCCAACCTGCTACTCAAGCCACGGCTGGCCCCGAGGAAGACGGGGCCCCTCATCGAGTGGGGCGCCTTCCGCGAGCTTCCCTACCTCTTCTTCTCCGTGGGATCCTTCTTCTACTACTACGCTCTCTACTTTGCCTTGTTCTATGTACGTGAAGTCCCCCCCTTTCATTCACCCCTTTCCCCTCCCCCCCCCTTTTTTTGCTCTTTCTCTCTTTGAAAACTGCAAGATGACGCAGAATAAGATTATCAAAGACAAGATCAACGACGACGACAAGAGGAGCAGATGGACCATACTATGTACTTTTTGATGCCGTGATGACAATGATACCGCGAGACCATATCATATTAACATGTGTCTCCCTCCCCCTTTCTCTCTCTCCTCTCCAAACAGATCAACAGCTACGCCCGCAACGTCATCGGCTTCTCCACCACCGACTCCGTCAACCTCCTCATCATCCTCAGCGGCATGGGCATCCCCGCCCGCCCCATCGCCGGCTACATCTCCGACCGCTTCGCCGGGCCCCTCAACGTCTTCACCTTCACCACCATCGCCCTTAGCGTCCTGCTCTTCGGCTGGAGTGGCGTCTCCACCCGCGGCGGCATGTACGCCTTCAGTGTCGTCTACGGCATCATCGCGGGGACGAACCAGGGCACCTTCGTCGCGGGGCTCGCCAGCATGAACAAGGACCCGCGCAAGATGGGCATCCGCTTCGGCATGATCGAGACCCTCAGCTCCTTCGCCACCGTCGCCGGCGCGCCCACCGCCGGAGCCATCATCGACCGCTCCCACGGGCGCTACCTGTACGCGCAGATCTGGGGCGGGTCCGTCATGGCCGCCGCCTTTACGTTTTTCCTCGCCTGCAGGATGACAATCACGGAGAGGAGGTGGATGGTCAAGGTATAGAGGTTTGAATGTTGGCTTATTTTTTTCCTAAATTTATTTTGTGTGTGTGTGGATGAAAAGGCCTAATGATCTCATGATGAAAAAGAAAGAGAGAGCTCAGTCACTCATTGAATATACATGCGTATAAAAACTTTGGCGGAATAATGCAGAGAAGGAAGTCGTTTGACTCAGAATAAATAATCTTGAAAGCACATTGACTGGAGATTGGATCTTCAAAGCAAATCGATTCAAAATAGATAACCCTGAGATGAGGAAAGAAAGAAAGAAAGAAGCAATGACATCAATGAGGCCCTGGGTTTGAAAGCTGCCGCCCGCTCGCTAGGATAGTCTGTTGAGCATGTCAATGACCAGGTTCGCGACCTGCGTCCCCTCTTGCCATATCTGGTCATGCTCCCCAGTCAGATCCCTCACAGCAACGACGTCGACCCCGTCCCCGCGCAGTTTCTCAAGCATGGCCTCCAGCTCCGGCATGTCGACGAGCGAATCCGCCGGCGAGGCCGCGAGCACTGAGACGTGCGCCCCGCCCGCGAGCGCGCCGGCGAAGCTGCCCCGGAACTTTGCCGGGGACGCCGCGTCCCACGCGGCGCGGTCCCCGAACGCGCCGCCGATGAAGCCCTCGTAGCCGTCCTTGCGCGCGCACAGGCCGGTGAGGTCGTAGACGCCTGCGATGCCGATGATGCCCGCGGGGACGGGCGTGGGGATGTGTGGCGCGGCGTCAGGTGCCATGAAGGGCTGGTAGGCGAGGGTCGCGCCGGCGGAGTGCCCGATGAGGATGTATGTGCCGACGCGGTACCGGGAGGCGAGGAGCGCAATGGCGGAGCGCACGTCGTCGAGGTGGTCTGGGTGCTTGGCGGCGCGGAGCTCGGCGGGGGGTGTGGCG
>NQYS01000001.1:557127-587875 GCA_003055955.1 Escovopsis sp. AC | reverse complement strand
GGGGGAGAGTCTGTAGTCGATGCTGGCGAAGCCGCGGATCGGCGGGGGCGGGGTGCTGGTGGTGGTAGACGAGAGGACGTGCTTGATGGACGGGACGAAGTCGTAGAGGGAGTTGCGGGGGTCGCGCCAGCCGCCGCCGTGGATGAAGCTAGAGAGGCTTGTGTATCAGATTTGGTGGCTGCGTTTTTTAGATCGAGTTCGCAGACGGGGAGAGGAGAGATATGTGAAAAGAGAGATCCGGGGATTTACACTATCCAAGGACATGAGGGGTCGGAGGAGAGCTCGGCCTGGGGATGCTGCCAGATGCCGATGCGTTGGAGGGCGTGGTCGCCGTACTGGAGCACGGTGTGTTCGAGCCCGGCGATGTCGTGAGAAGCCATCGAGTCTTGCAAGGCGTGCCCTTGCATGTGGCCAGGAGATGAAGGATATGTAGGTAGTAGAAGTAGCAGCAGCAGCAGTAAGAGGTATACTTAGTAGTCCCGAGGGATGAAGCTGGAGAAGAACTTGACTCAAGGGGGCCTGAGATTGCGAGACGGTCGAGAGAAGGTGTTGCGACCCAAGGAGGTTACACGGCGATCGCTCCTGCTGGTCTCAATGCATTCGACTCCTTCCCATTCGTCATCGTAGGAGAGGCAGCTCGGCGACGGCGTCCCTGGAAGGTGCAACTGGCGAACTCGGATGCACGGTGACGACCCCGTGGGGCCCTGGTATGGGGCACGTCGAGATTGAGGAGACACAGGGCGTTGGGGGTGTATCGAGTACGGAATCTGCACGCCTCGATGGATTCACCAACCACCTGTTCCAGTTCAACAAGAAGTTGTTAGCACCGCCACATGAGCCACAACACGAGCGCTAATCTTATCGATAGCAGAAAGAAACCCGTTATGGCCGGCGATCTGCAGTCGTGCTCGGGCGGCTATCGCGATCGAAAATACAGGGCCTACAGCGGACCAAGGACGTTGAAACCGACTGCCAGATCGCGGATGCTGAGCATCAGGATGTCGCTCAGGCATTCACGCAACAACGTAAGCCATTTGCAGCGCTGGGTCTACCACCAACCTTTCTGTTGATCTGCTCTGATTCACCGATGCCATTAATCTTGACAGCATAAACATAGCAGACGCAGACAGACCGGCAAGTTGGGAAGACGGCGAGTCGTTCTTGCCGTCATTCGTGAAGGGACTTTCCTTTCCTTCCGCTCCTTCCCTTTGTTTCTCGCACGACTTGATAGACGGAATCACCCCTCCTTCGCTGCTTCCTCTTCTCATAGACTCGCCTCCCTCCCCCCTTTCGATCGTCGCCTTTATTTAAACGAATTTTCTTTTCTTCTTCTTCTTCTTCTTCTTCTTCTTCTTCTTCTTCTTCTTCCTCCTCCTTTTCCTCTTCTTCTTTTTTTGTTTTTTTTTTCACATCTCCTTTTGTTCTTCGAGATCGCCCCAGAGGTCGCGGTCGTTCTGGGCCACGCCCATCGGACACGGCATCGCCACTTTGCATTTCTTTCAGACAGCGCATCTTCATAGATTCAACAGTTCTTTCGACCTAACCCGACGGATTGCGCCTGTGAGGCCTGTATCCTGTTCAGACGCCATCACCCTAGAAGGCCGCAGCCATGGACTACTCAAAATTGCGGGCCGCTGCCATGCGCGACGGAGACGACGAGGAGGCCGTCACCGTCGACACTCGAGCCCTCATCGACAAGGTGCTCGCCAGATACTCCGGGGAGTGGACCACACTGCGAGAGCTGATCCAGAACGCCGCCGATGCTCAAGCAACTACCGTTTACGTCAAGTGGGAGACCCTCCCCTCGGTCCACGTCCCTTTGCCCAACACCGCAGACCACTCGGATCTGTTGAAGCACACGCTGGCCAACCATACTCTGCGGAGGCTGGTCGTGCAGAACAATGGCCAGCCCTTCACCAAGACGGACTGGGGCCGGCTTAAGCGCATCGCCGAGGGAAATCCAGACGAGACCAAGATCGGAGCGTTTGGCGTCGGGTTCTATAGTGTCTTCGCCGATTGCGAGGAGCCCTTCGTCAGCTCGGGGAGCGAGGCCATGGCTTTCTACTGGAAGGGAAACTCCCTATTCACGAAAAAGTCAACCCTGCCGGCTGACCAGTCATCGCTGCTCACGGCCTTCGTGTTGGACTACCGCAACCAAACCACCCCTATGCCGAATCTCTTATCCGTGAGCCAGTTTCTCGCGACGAGTCTCACCTTTGTCGCGCTGGAGAAGATCGAGTTCTGGATCGACGACTTCCTGGTCCTGTCGCTGCACAAGAAAACGTCGCCAACCCTCAACCTGGATCTGCCCAGGGACCTGGAAGCCAAGACCAAAGATGGCTTCATGAAGGTCGTGGGCGTGGGCCGCACCAGCACACAGATTGACGCCGTCTTCATGAATGCGGTTGGATGGAAGCCGCAGGCAGCAGCCGTGGCCAGGGCACCAGAGTCCTACGGAGCCCCCGAGGCGCCATCCCTCAAGTCCTTCTTCGCAAGACTAACCGAGAAGGCTGCGAGTGTAAGCCAGAAGTACGTGCCCCAGAGCGAGGAGAGCATTGCGCAGGCCACACTCGCGGAAGACGTCACGAAGAAGAACCATTCAACCATCTTTCTCCGAGCGACCAACGCATCCATACAGACGAATGTTTCTCCGTCGTTCGCGGCTGAACTAGAACGAGCAACGAAAAAGCCGCCGCCCAAGACCACTCGCATCGCCATCCTCACGTCATCATACGACGAGGGCCGCGCCTCTGAGAGCTCTGTCTCGGCTGATGCTGCCATTCACAAGGCGACGGATGTTTTCGCCTCGGTCATGCCGAACAAGAAGCCGGGAGGCCGGATCTTCATCGGTTTCCCCACCATGCAGACCACCGGCGCGGGAATGCACATTTCTGCCCCGTCTGTCATCCCGACCGTCGAAAGAGAAGCCATTGACCTCAACGCCCGCTGGGTCAGGACCTGGAACATGGAGCTCCTCCGTGCCGCCGGAATCATAGCGAGACTAGCCTTCGCACACGAGATGGAAGAGCTTGACCGCAGCCTTCGGCGGCACGTTGGCGACAGCAAAAAGATTCCTCTCGAAGCAATCTCCAAGTTCGTGCCGGAAGCTCTGCATTTATACAAGACTTTCAGCTTCAAGGACTCTACCCCGAACAGCAGCGTTGGGCAGTTGATAGAGGAGTCTTTCTGGATTTGTTTCAAGAGGGCCACCATCGAGATTTTCTCAACCAAGGGCGTTCTGCAATCATCACAGGTCCGCATCGTCTCCGAGGATCTCCAAGAATTCGTCGAGAGCATCCCTGTCATTCCAGCAGAGATCAGAGAAGTGCCCTTTATCAAGAAACTCATCGACTTCGGCCTCATCTCCGGCGCCGGTGTTGCGGACGTGAAGCGCGAGCTGGAGGCCAAGGCGCTCAACAAGAATCAGGCCATCACGTTCATCAAGTGGCTCGGCAACAAAACCCTCTCCGGTGAGCTCGATCCTGGAAGCAGAAGCGCTTTGATGGATGTGGCTGTGGCATCCTTGAGCGACGACGGGGAAAATGGAGAGATTGTGGCTCTCGGCGGCATCAAGCACTACCTGAACAAGGGCACGATCCCAGCTCATATGCCTGTGCCCCCGTCGACGGTTCCGATCCTGCTCAGCGTAGGCTGCAGTCACTCCGAGTTGGACGCCTTGGGCTGGGAGCCATTGGAGCTCGTGCCTTGGTTGAGGTTCGTCATCGAGACTGGCTCCTCGAGGTCTCAAGAGGAGTGTGTCACAAGCTCGCCGAAGTTTGCCGTTTCTGTTCTTCTGGTCATGTCAAAGAACTGGGATAACATGAGTTCGCTGGCGAGGGCTGCGGCCACAACCCTCCTCCAGGCGACCCCAATGGTGCCAACGAGACAAGGCCTGAGGAAGCCCCAGGAGGCCTTCTTCCCGACTGTCAAGCTGTTCGACGATCTTCCCATCATCCAGGGGTGTGAGAAAATCAAGGAGAAGTTTCTGTCAGCCGTTGGTGTCCGAAAGACGGTGGATCTCGAAACAATCTTCGCTCGGCTGCTCAACTCCTCTGGCGAGGGTGGCCAAAAATGGAGTCACATGGAGCTCATCAAATATCTGGCCTCCGTGCAGAATGACATCCCTTCTGGCGATCTTAAGAAGCTGCGAGAAACCAAATTCTGCCCCGCCGAAACCGGACCGAAGGGAATGGAGTCCACCAAGGCATCTCAGCAGCTTTACCGGGTGATCGAACTGTTTGAGCCGAAGGATTCATTGAGGGCTCTGCAATTGCCCATAATCCAGTGGCCAGGTCCCCCGGGGAGTTTTCGTGCAGCCAGTCCGGAGGGCCGCTTCCTGTCAGTCATGGGCCTGCGGACGTTCCCCGCGGTCCCCGAGTTGGTGGAGATGATGACATCGAGTGACGAGTCTCTCAGACTCTCGGCCATGACTTATTTCATAGCCAACCACCACTCGAACCGCTACGCGGCCTTCTCTCTCACTGATACCGAAAAAGCCATCTTGCCCTTGCAGAAGGGCTCGAAGCTTGTCAAGCCATCCGCTTGCTTCACGAACGAAGCCGCATCTGTCCTGGGGTTCGATATCTTGCGACGAGACCTCCACGATCATGCAAATGTGAGTTCAATAGTGGTGTATAAATCCTTCTACGATCAATTGCTAAAAAATCTGAATCTTCCTAGAAATTCGGCGTGGCGAGAGATCCTCCCATCTCTGAATGTGTCAGACGCCTGCTTGCGGACCCTCCACAGAACGAGACTTCTGCCAAAGTCCTCTTCGGCTATTTCGCCTCTCGCATGAACGAATTGGGAGAGAGCAGCTTGGCGAAGCTCCGAAATGCAATGATTGTCCCAGTTGCCCCAGATAGCCTGTCCCGACCAGCTTCGAACTCCATCAACGCGACAGTCCGTATTAGTCCGTCGCAGGCTTACCTTGGCACATCCTCCACATACGGCAATATCTTCGACTTTGTTGATTTCGGACAAGACGCTAATGCATTCCTCTTCAAGTGCGGCGCCAAGAGTGAGCCGACGAAGATTGAGGTTGCTCAAATGGTTTGCAACGAACCGGCTAGGCTCCTCGGTGTGTTGGAGACACCAGAAAAGTATCTCGACTTGCTCAAGTCACTGGCGGAGGCTCATCAGATGCTGCGCCGTGAGAAGGACCTCTGGCGCGGGCTCAAGACTCTGCCATGTCTGTTGGCTTACAAGGAGATTGCAGCGCCATCCAAGAATGGCGCAGCAGACCTGGACGACGAGCAAGCGCCAATCAAGCAGTACCAGCTCGTCTCTGCACAACAAATTGTGGTGCTGGATGATATCATCAGCTATCGCCTGTTCAAACAGCACTTGATCTGCGCACCCGAAGAGGATATCTTGGAGAAATTCTACCTTCAGCTTGGAGCGATCAAACTCAGCAGTATCGTCCAAGAAGACATCAGAATTGGAATCCATACGAAGAATGTTCGGGGGGCTGAAGTTCTCCGCAAGCATGTCATCGAGAGAAGCAAGCTTTTCTTGTATGAATATGCCAACTACCGCAAGGACGCCATCAAGCACGATGCGAAATGGCTGGAGAAGCATTTGAGTGTGGACATGGTCCAGTCGCTCGAGCTTCGTCGGTCCCTGCAAGGCCACAGGCAGGTCCATACCGAAAAGCGATCTGCGGCTGCAAGCCATGCGAGTGGGTCGTGGACCCTATACGTGGCCGACAACTCGCATCCAGACATGTACCAGGTCGGACAGGCACTGTGCCAGATGCTGATCGACATACCGAATCAGCAGGCATATTTGTTTTTTGAGCCATTCCTGACCCTTGACCTGTACGGGCTGCGAGCTCGTGGCTATAACGTCGATCGAATCCTGCGCGCCAAGGCCGCCGAAGCCAGAATAGCCGAGGAGGCTCGGCAGAGGGCGTTGGAGGAGGAGCGCAAGATGATCCAAGAGAGGGAGAAGGCGTGGGCACAACAAGCTAGCACAGCAGATCAGAACAAGAGCACTCAGAAATTCGCCACGCAGGCCGCTCAGGAATCTCCTCAGAGTGTCGACAGACCCAGGCCGACTATGCCAGGGGCGTGGCAGGATGACTCGAGTGCCGACAAAACATCATCAACAAGGTCTCAGAAGGGACTCTTCTCTGGCTTAACAAACAGACTTCGAATGAATTCCCCTGTTGGTCAACCGCCGAAGCCCCTGGACCAGACGAGTCGAGCGACGGACAACAGCCCGAGTCCAGGCGGCTCTTTGGGAGCTGGAGGCAACGCCGGCACATCGGCTCAGGACACAGACCGAGGGGTTACTAGCCCAGCTGTCATCCAACAAAACCTTTTCAATGCCGTCAATTCGACAAGAGCGTTTGGATCTCATCACCTCTTTTCGGAGCCCAGCGTCACCAAGGTCAAAGAGCAGGCAACCTACTGCGACAAACGACCGAGCCAAAACATCATCTTCGCCGCCGAGGCGGCAAACGGCATGAAGGTGTATGTCTCGAAAGACATGGAGGGCCACACGGCTGATTTCCTGTCCGCAAACCTCGGCGCCATCAACGCATTCGCAACCCTTCTTGTTGAGATTGGCGGCATTTATTCGTTGGCGCCGCAGGTGCTTCACATCTTCTACGCGGAGGACGGCCAGACCATTGCATTCAATACGAGTGGCAGTTTGTTCTGCAATCTGCGATATTTCCTCCAGCTGCACCACAACAACGGGGCCCGGCTTCAGGGGGCTGAAAAGATTGAGGCGGCAACGTGGTGGTGGATCACGCTGGCGCATGAGTTGGCTCACAACATCGTGGGGACGCATGGCCAGGATCATAGCTATTACACGTGAGTAATTCTGTCTTCTGCTTGAGCGATCGGGGCAAAGGGCTAATGGGTCGGCAGCGAGTCTTTCATCCAACAATACATGATGAAGATGGTGCGAAAGATCCAAGAGTGGGCGGCGAACGAGGGCTCGGCCCGCCGGTCTTCTGTCACGGAATCACCTGGCGTACCGAATCAGCCGCCACCTGCATATTCAGAGAGCAATCCGAACAGGTGAATGGTTTGGCATGACTGGGAACGGCGTTGAGCGCTTCTTTGACGAAACTAGAGTAGATGTGCATTTTGATAGACGGACGGCACGGATGGGTGAAATGATGCATGAAGCGCAAGACATATACGCATGAGCGATTGATTTCGTTTCAATGGAATCTAGAGTGGGGGAAGATTCTTCACACATGACATCTGAAGTCTTGACGCATATCTTGTTGTCGAAATTGGGGCACGAAGTTGGAGAGACGTCTGGCGAGATGATGTCGATCTCGGCGGCCCTTGAAGATTGATGATTATGTGATCTTCTTGCTAGCATCACGTGACTGCGAACCCATCTTGCCCGACTGGCGGCAGCATCGTGAATCAAGACGTCGAGTGCGACACAGCAAGCAGCCACCCGCGCAACCAGCAAGGACGATCTCAGCCGTCCCCCTTCAAGCGTCTCGTCAGCGTCGAAATCTTCGAGGACCCACCCAATTGTGCAATATGGTGCACCGAATCGCCTTTTGGAGCTGCTTCGGTGAGTCCCTCTGGCGAGCCTCGTGCCGACGGTTGACGTCGGAAGCTGTTCATCCTCGCATCCGGGGCATGACGGCCATTGCAGCAGAAGCCTTGGAATTGAGAGATACTTCTCTCTGGGATGCGAATGGGTCGCTAACAAAAGGCAGGCCTGGCGGTCCGATTCTGGCAGGTCGGCATCGAGATGCGGCCTTTCTTCAACCGCAGCAGCCTCTGGGCGTACCCGGTGTACGCGATGGGCGGGGCGAGCTTCGGGTACTGGCTGCAGGGCGTGGACGACCGGCAGACGGCGGTGCTGAACGAGAGGAAGGCGGCGCTGCTGGAGAAGAGGGCGAGGAAGGCGGCGAGGGATGCGGAGAGGGCGGAGGCCTAGACGAGCGGGCGATGGATCGATCGAGCGAGCGATGAACATACAAGCGGCGGGTGGTGATGGGGGCAAGGCAAGGTCTGGGAGGCAAAACTACGGGAAGGCTGAGCGGCCATGGACGTTATTTTCCGAGTCCTGGCAGAAGAAGTCTCGGGCGGGTCACTGCGGGACGTATTCACGAGGCAATACAGAAAAGATTCAACTGGATACCCAAACTTTGATTCTTTTTTTTCTTCATTGATGATTTGGTTTTACACTTTTGTTGTTGTTGTTGCTGTTGTTCCCTACAGCTCGTCAAACTTCCTCATGATGGAGGGGACGGACTTTGCGGCGCAGATGCCGAGCTCGGTGACGATGGCGGAGATGTGCTTATCCCTGGTGGTGTCGAAGAGCAGGCGGAATGCCTCCTCGGTGTTGCGCTCCGGGTCGATCTCGTTGTATGTGAGGGAGTCTATGCTGACGCGCTCGGTGAAGTTGATGGTCTCGCAGAGGGAGATGACGCGGACGCCGAGGCTGCTTGCGGCGCTGGCGATGTCGCTGGTGCCGGCCCTGGCGTACATGGCGCCGTTGCTGAACATGGCCTCGGCGGCGACGAGGACGGCGGTGGCCTCCTGGAGGTTGGTGCGGAGGGCGCCAAAGTCTGAGGAGTAGGACACGGGGATGCCTGCGGCGGCGAGGCGCTTCGCGTGGGCAGCGCCGGCGCGGTCCCAGGGGTCGTCGACGAGGATGACGCGGAAGCGCCTGCCGACGGCGCGGGCCCGCAGCAGGGTGCGCTCGACGAGGTGGTGGTGGGCGTAGGTGAGGATGACGTTGGCGGGCTCGTCGGCGGCAGCGGCGCTGGGGATGGTGGTGGTGGAGGTGCTGAAGGTGGAGGTGGTGGTGCTGGGGCTAGGGGCGATCATGTCGGCGGCGGTCTTGACGATGACGAGGTCGGCGAGGGTGATGCGCTCGTTGATGAAGGAGTCGATGCACTCGGAGAGGTGCTTCTTGGCGTCGGAGTCGGAGGTGTCGATGTCGATCTTGCTGATCTGCAGTTTGAGCCAGCGGATGGCGTTGCCCATGGAGAAGCACATGGGGCGGCATGCTGTGAGGTAGACGATCTGCGGGTTGAGGACGTGGGAGGTGAAGTGGCGCGAGAGGGTGGTGTTGTGCGGCGTTGTGTACGAGTTGATGACCTGTTTGTTTCGCGCGGGTCAGTATCAAAGCCTTTCTCTCTCTCTCTCTCTCTCTTTTTTTTTTCTCCTTCATCGTGAACATTAAGATCTCTTGATCGGGACAGTCTGCTCCTCACCTTCTTGAAGGCCAGAAGGGTGGCCTCGAGCCTGGTGATGCTGTCGCCGATGGCAAAGGTCGCCATCTGCTGGCCGAGCGCCAGGACCGTGGGGTGGACGTCCTTGTCGGCCTGCGACAGGCCGATGCGCTTCGCCATGGCCAGATGGCTGAAGCACTCCGGGACCGAGGGCTTCGCATCCTTGGGAGGGGCCGCGGGCGCTGCCTTGCCGTACTGGGGGTGGGCGCCGATGCCCGCCGCCGCTCCCGATGACGATGCTGCTCCTCCGGCTCCTCCAGCGCCTCCGGCTCCACCTCCTGCCTGCCCGTCCTGCTTCTGCTTCGGCTTGGGGCCGCCCGTCTTGGCGCCGTCGGCGATGGCCTGCGCGGCTGCCGCGACGGCGGCCTGGGGCGGCTGGGAGGCCTTTGCCTGCGCTCTCCTGGCCTGCTTCTCCTCCTGCTTCTTCTTCTTGATCTCTGCGTTGGTGAGCTTCTTGTCGGCCGGGGCGTCGGCGGCGGCGGCGGCGGCGGCTTGGGAGGGCTTCTTGTCGCTCGAGCCCTTTCTGTCCTTGGAGAGTCGCTCTCCGGCAGCGTCGCCCGCGGCGGGTGCGGGCTGGCGGACTTCGGTCGCCATGGGGAAGTTATTTGAAGATACTATAGGTCAAATAGATCAGAGCGCTCGATAAATGACTGGCGATGGAGGTTGGAAGGAAAAGATGGGAATCAACGGTTTGAGTGGAGGAGTTGATGGGGAGGGAAGAGAAGAGAGGAGAAGAGACGAGATGGTGGTGGTGGGAGGGAGGGAGAAGTCGAGGTGCTTGCTGCTCCGGCTAACTTTTGCTTGCGATGATTCATACTTCGGCACAGGAACAGGAATCGGCTGCAGCGAGCTTCTAACAAGGCAGGGGATCTAAATGGATCTACGGGATACTAGATGGAATGGATCCTATCTATAGTAGTTGATGGGACTCGAGCGGATTGATGGCCTTCGTAGTGTCGACGTCAGGCCTGTTGGGGATGATTTAATTGATGGATCTAGATGGAGATGCCCCGCGCTAGGAAATATCACTTTGATGGGATCTACGGATCAGAAATCATTTGATCATGGGAATGAAGCTGGCGATGCTGTATTTTTCGATATTTTCTGATATACGACAGCATGTGGAATGCGACCACACTCTCGTATGGCAATATTTGGAGGCCGTCAAGCCTGGAAATCCATCTCCGAATAGCTTCACGCACATGCTTCGAGCATCCCATCGATTGTCCCAATATGAATACCTACTCGTATTGACAAAGACCGCGATATGCCATGCCCGTCCTTTGACGGGGAAATATTCCGAGAAGAGAAATTGATTTCAAGAACCTCATGTCCTCCGATACGTGCTTCCTCATCCTTCCTCACGGCTGCCCTAAAGAGCCGCCCGCAACGAAAGAGAATAAATCATCCGCATCGAAAGGAAGGGTTCCAAAGATTCCCTCGCCGGCCGTAGCCAACGAGGAGTGGTCAGTGTATAGTTTTCAACTAGCAAAATTCCTCTCTCAGCTTATCGCTTCACGGAGAAGGAAAACGCCCGTGCACTTGGATGGGGAGAGAAAAGAAGGAGAAAAAGAGGAGGAAAAACTCAAGGCGGGCGAGTCGACATTTTATACCCGCCTGTGGGCTTAAGCGAGCTTATGTAAGCACAGTTTACATATGACCACCATACTGTCTTAGTAGACTGTGCTGTGATGGTCACCTCTGATTGGCCAATTACTCACCCTCCGCTTTCGGCCAATGACAATCCGTAATGACAATCCGGCGAGGCCTCGAGAGTCAGTGACTCGACTCAACACCATCTCGGTGATCCGTCAGGCGATGCCCTGAGCTTCATATCAGCCATTGCTGCGCTCAAGATATCATCCCTCGAGGGCTCTCATCATCATCATGATCTTCAAGCGCGCCTACTCGGCCGCCGCCGGCCTCGGCTCCAAGATCCCCCCCGCCAAGCTGCGTTACGTCCCCCGGTCCGGCACATACCCGCTCGGCTTCAAGGCCTCGAGCGTCTTCGTCGGCGTCAAGCCCGGCAACACCGACAAGCGCGACCTCGCCCTCGTCACCTCGGACAGGGCCTGCTCGGGCGCCGCCGTCTTCACCAAGAACAAATTCCAGGCCGCGCCCGTGACCTTCAGCCGCAAGCGCCTGCAGGAGAGCAACGATGGCCTGCGCAGCGTCATCGTCAACTCGGGCAACGCAAACGCCGTCACGGGCTGGCAGGGCCTCAAGGACGCCACCGACATGGCCCTCTCGACCGACTCCAACGCCGGCGAGCTGCACTCGACCATTGTGATGAGCACGGGTGTCATTGGCCAGAGGTAAGGGTATGAGTCCCTCGTTTGTTGCCTTTACTCCGTACTAGAATCATCAATGTTTCGCTCAATGGGATATCCAATTCACTCACACATGCGATTCTCCTCCAGGCTCCCCATCTCAAAGATCCTCCCCGGCATCCCAAAGGCGTTCTCGAGCGCCGGCGACGCCCACAACGACTGGCTCGCGTGCGCCGAGGCCATCTGCACCACCGACACCTTCCCCAAGCTCGTATCCCGGACCTTCACCCTCCCGTCCTCCCCGGGCGTCGAGTACCGCATCACCGGCATGACCAAGGGCGCCGGCATGATGGCCCCGAACCTCGCCACCATGCTCACCATCCTGGCGACCGACGCGCCCGTCGCCCCGCCCGTCGTGTCCTCGCTGCTCCGGCACGCCGTCGACCGCTCCTTCAACTCCCTGACCATTGACGGCGACACCTCGACCAACGACACCGTCGCGCTGCTCGCCAACGGCGCCGCCGGCGGCTGCGAGATCTCGTCGGCGCAGTCCGCCGACTACGCCATCTTCCGGGATGTCCTGACCGGCGTTGCCGCCGACCTGGCCCGGCTGCTCGTGCGCGACGGCGAGGGCGCCACCAAGTTCGTCACCATCCGCGTCGGCGACGCCGCCACCGAGCTCGCCGCCCGCGAGGTCGCCCGCGCCATCGCCCGCTCCCCGCTCGTCAAGACCGCGCTCTACGGCAGGGACGCCAACTGGGGCCGCATCCTCTGCGCCGCCGGGTACGCGCTCGTCTCGCCCCCCGGCCAGCCCGAGGCCGACGTCCCCGAGATCGCGCCCGAGAGGACCAGCGTCTCCTTCATCCCCGCCGACGGCTCGCCCGAGCTCAGGCTCCTCGTAAACGGCGAGCCCGAGGTCGTGGACGAGGCGCGCGCCAGCGAGATCCTCGCGATGGAGGACCTCGAGATCTCGGTCAAGCTCGGCACAGGCAAGGAGAGCGCGCTGCACTGGACGTGCGACTTTAGCCACGAGTATGTCACCATCAACGGTGACTACAGGACGTGAGGGATCAGGGATGAGTCAAATGAAGGAAAACAAAATACAACGCATGAAGCATGGAGCATGGAGCATGGCATGGAGCCGACCAATTTACGATAGTATATGAACTCATGAGTACATACGAGACCTGATGAAAAGCACATGGAGCCCAACCAGTCGTGAGATCAACAGTCGTGAGATCAACAGTCGTGAGATCAACAGTCGTGAGATCAACAGTCGTGAGATCAACAGTCGTGAGATCAACAGTCGTGAGATCAACAGTCGTGTGAATCAACAACCCCGAATGTCTTCTATGCACATCGCCTCGCCATTTCGAATATCCAGAAGAAATTTACCACAAAAATGCTCCAAACGCCAATGTCGATCACGATCCTCCCCTTTTTCACCCATTTGTATCATATTGCGCCCCCCTTTTGTTGCAATGTTCTCTCCCAAAGATGAAAGCCTCACGCGCTCAACGTCCCCTTGGTGCTCGGCACCTCGCCCTCCCTGCCGGCCACCCTCGCCGTCGCCATGCGGACCGCGACGGCCAGCGCCTTGAACGCGCTCTCGGCGCGGTGGTGGTCGTTGTCGCCGCGCAGGCAGTCGACGTGGACCGTCATGCGCGCGGCCTGGGCGAAGCTCTGCAGGCAGTGAGGCACCATCTCGGCGCTCAGGCGGCCGAGCCACTCGCGCTTGAGGCCCAGGTCGGCGACGCAAAAGGGCCGGTTGGACAGGTCGACGACGGCGCGGGACAGGGCCTCGTCGAGCGGGGCGTAGGCGTACCCGAAGCGGGCGAGGCCGGTCGGGGTGCCGAGGGCCTTGGCGAAGACGGAGCCGAGGGCAATGCAGCAGTCCTCGGCCGTGTGGTGGTCGTCGACTGGTTCAGAACGTCAGTATGGCTCTGCTACCTGTATGATGTGATCTTGATGTCGCCCAGCCAACACCAATATGGAAGGGAGACGTACTGTGGAGATCGCCCTCGCAGTGCAGGGCCAGGCTCCAGCCGGCGTGCTTGGACAGCGCGTGGATCATGTGGTCGAGGAAGCCGATGCCCGTGTTGACGGAGATGATCTGGGACTTTGTCGCCTGCGAGGCGTGCGAGGACGTGGCCTCAAGCAGCTTGGGGTGCGTGTCGGCGGGGAAGCTGCCGCCGTCGAGGTTGATGGCGATCTGGATCTTGGTCTCGTTGGTGTCGCGGGCAATGGCCGCTGCGCGCACGGGAAAGCTCATCTTGGGACTTGAGGTGATTGAAGCAGAAAAGAATACGGCGTCGAGGACTAGGGAATGGCAACAATGACTAAATTGAGGTGAATGACTCGGCGCCGACTTGGGGATAATGGATGTTGACGAGTCTTGGGTGAAGCTACGGAGTATTCCGTGCCGGCTTATTTTTCATCGAATTTAATTGATCGAATTTATTCATTCTGGAATAGAATGATTTGATCGCTCCTACATTGGAATCCAGGGTAAGTCGGTGCCCGAGCCCGCTGAAGCCCGCTGAAGCGCAGGGGCCTCAGCCGCAGCAGCGACCCCGCCATAGCGCCCCTCATTCCCCTGTAGCCTCCTCCCGCGCCGCTGAATCGAGCGCCGTTCAGGGCTTGATTGAATCAGCAATAGATGATGACGCGCCTCTTCAATGACGACTCGATTCGACGTCACGTCTCTTGCTTCATGTTCTCGCAACTTCATCCAAACATCATCGGTTCATCATCTTGGACGACGTCACCCACCGCAGTCCCGTCGTCAGACATAGATCCCTCCATGGGTCTGGAAGGGCGCTTGATTCCAGAGCATCGGATGATCATGGTAACCTGATTGGACTGTCCTTTCCCCCACGCTCGCCATCTTCTCCTCTATGCTCGAGCATGGAGAAATTCTTGAGGGAGTGGAGGCAGGATGCCCTCAACAAGGCTCAGTATGAGTCTGCCATCTTCATAGGAGACAAGCTCCTCGCCCTCACAAGTCAGTCGTCATCGTATCGTCCTCCTTGATCTTCCTGACTGACTGTGAGATCTTCTTCCAGACGACGACAATGATGCCTTTTGGCTCGCCCAGGTCCACTTCGCGACGGGCAACTACACCCGCGCCCAGGCGTTTCTCTCCAAACAAGATCTCATCTCTCGCAACCCGGCATGCCGATACCTCGCCGGCCATTGCCTCATCAAGCAGTCGCGCTTCGACGAGGCTCTCGCCGTCCTCGGCGAGCGCAACCCGACGCATCTGATCCCCAACGGGCCGAGCAACAAGCGCAAGGCCTCGGCGGCCGTCTCGCGCAACGGGCGCAGCAAGCGCGACGACGACGCAGCCGCAGCCGCTGCCGACGGCGAGGTGGCCACCAGGCGCTTCGAGGCCGCTATGTGCTTCCTCAGGGGCATCTGCTACGCCAAGCAGAACGCCTTTGACCGCGCCAAGGACTGCTACAAGGACGCCGTCCGCATCGACGTCCAGTGCTTCGAGGCCTTCCAGCAGCTCATGCGCAACTCCCTTCTCTCCCCGGACGAGGAGTGGCAGTTCCTCGAGAGCCTCAACTTCGACTCCATCCACATCCCCGGCGACCCCTCCGCCTCCGCCGAGGCAGCCGACTTCACAAAGATGCTCTACACCACCAGGCTCTCAAAATACAGGAACCCGGCCGAGTTCGAGACGGCCTACGAGTCGCTATCGACCCACTACCGCCTCGCCGCTAACCCCGACCTCCAGCTCGCCCGCGCCGACCTCCTCTACACCCAGTGCCGCTACCGCGACGCCCTCGCCATCACAAACGCCGTCCTCGAGGACGACAGGTACAACTTCGCCATGTACCCCATCCACCTCGCCTGCCTCTACGAGCTCAAGATGAAGAACCTGCTCTTCCTCATCGCCCACGACCTCGCAGACCACCACCCAGACGAGCCCTGCACCTGGCTCGCCGTCGGCATCTACTACTTCGCCATCGACAAGATCGCGGAGGCCAGGCGCTACTTCAGCAAGGCCAGCATGATGGACGCCCACTTCGGCCCCGCCTGGATCGGCTTCGCCCACACCTTCGCCGCAGAGGGCGAGCACGACCAGGCCATCTCCGCCTACTCGACCGCCGCCCGCCTCTTCATGGGCACCCACCTGCCCCAGATCTTCCTCGGCATGCAGAACCACGCCCTCAACAACATGGCCGTCGCCGAGGAGTTCCTCAAGACCGCCTACGGCCTCTGCACAAAGGACCCCCTCCTCCTCAACGAGATGGGCATCGTCAAGTACCACCAGAACCGCCCCAAGGAGGCCGTCCGCTTCTTCCTCGAGGCCCTCAAGGTCGCCGACGAGAACGAGAGCGAGCCCACCGCCTGGCTCGCAGCCCGCACCAACCTCGGCCACGCCTTCCGCCGCATGCGCAGCTTCACCGAGGCCCTCGCCGAGTTCGACGAGGTCCTCCGCGTCGGCGGCAAGGACGCCGCCATCTTCAGCGCAAAAGGCCTCATCCTCATGGAGCTCAACCGCCCAGAGGAGGCCGTCACCGTCCTGCACGAGGCACTCGCCATCGCCCCGCAGGACAGCATCGCCACCGAGCTGCTCAACAAGGCCCTCGACGAGACCGTCCTCGTCGACTTCGCAGGCGAGCACGAGGCCGACGACCTCGCCGACTTCGAGAGCTTCCTCGACCAGAAGAAGAGCGAGGCCGGAAGGAAAGTCAACCCCGGGAACGGCAACGCCGGCGGCGCAGGCAGCAGCAGCAGCACCACCACCACCACCACCAAATCTAGCAGCCGGGGCGCCGCGGAGAAAGGCAAAGCGAGGGTCCGCCGAAGACGCGCCATGATGCCGACCGACGAGGACGACCAGAACGCCGGGCCGAGCTCGACGGCAGCCGGGTCTGGCGCCGGGCCAGCGAACAGCAGGGTCGGCAGGGGGTCCAGGCTGGACTTTGTGCGCGACGGGAGTGGCGGATTCTAGTGGCTCTCAAAACTTCCGAGACGTTGAAAGAAGGAGAAATACGGCGTTTCTATTGTGTCTTACAGGATCTTGCTTTCTGGGTCGGTGTTGTTCGTGCGGTACGGAGTATAGCTTTACAGGAAAGACAATGAGGAGCAAGGGCTGTGAGGGTAGCAGACGGGTCACATCTATAGAATCACCGCGAGGAGACGAAGATCAACGACAATGATACCAATGTTGGAAGAAGGCGATGAGCAGGCACCCGTGCCCACAACTCTCCAGGCGAATGTTTTCATAAACAATGATGAGATGTAGTAGCCATTCAAACTTTTCGCTCACCAGGACCCATGCCAGTAACCCATAGCACATGGCTCATTATCCAGTGATTCCGTGCCATTAGACGTCATCATCATCGCACCAGTCCAGCCCAGTCCAGTAGTCATGAAGATGCCAGACCCGATTCTTGATATCTACGGGAGATCTGAAAAGCCCCAAACTCCCCCATGCCCCAACTCAACGTCTACCATGGTCCCCCTCCCATTCGCCTTTTGTAGCAAAGAAAGCAAATCAAAGCACCGAGACGGAACCAAATAATACAGTCTAGAAAAAAAGAAAGAGAAAAAAAAAGATCAAAATTACAACACCACTCCCCGAAACGCCTCAAATGATACATTGAAGTGTAAGAGAAAAGAAGAGGAAAAGAAGGAAAAGAGAGAAGAGGAAAAGAAATGAAAAGAAAACAAGAGAAAAAATGGCCTGCCTCACAGGTACGGCATCCAGAGAAGGTCGCACTGCGCCAAGTTCATGGGGTTAACAGCCTTGGCGATGGCGTCGATGACGGTCTGGTTCGCAGGCAGGTTGCCCGAGGGTTGGTGCGCGAGGCTCATCGCCCTCTTGACGATGGCGTCGCTGTTGAGCTGCACCGACTCCCGCAACTGCGCCTCGCTGATCCTAGTCTGGTGGTTGCTCGTGAGCCAGAAGATCATCTCGTCCCGCACGAACAGCGTCAGCGCGTGCTCGAGCTCCTGCTCGGGATCCGTCAGGCACCGCGCGATCGCCATCACCGAGCACCCGAAGATGCCCTCCGTGGCCAGCGTGCCCATGAGCATCTGCAGGTTGGGCGTCAGGCGGAACGGCACTGGCTCAGGGTTGTGGAAGAAGGGCTTCGACGCGCTCATAAAGGACATCGGCTCGGACCCCCAGATGTTGCCTGTGCCCCGCGAGATGTTGATCTTGGACGGGTTGCGGTTGTGCATGTACAAGATGTATGTCATGAACGTGAGCGCCGAGAGCTGGTACGAGAATTGGCGTCGGAACAGCCAGAACTCGGCGAACTGCGGGAACACCGCCTGGAAGTAGTTGAGGGCCACGGTGGATGGGACCCATTTCTCCTGGATCGCGTTGAAAACCTCGAGCCGTGCTGTCGGCGCGATCTCGTGCTTGGGCTGCTGAGAAGGAAAGATGTTAGTGCCTGTATCCACCGGAATGCATGGTGCTGATCTCCTTACCTGGCTCTTAGATTCTAGCACGCCTCGCAACTTATCGAGCGTGAACAGAATCGGCTCGTCCTTGGACATGCCCATCCGCCTGCAGTGATCCTCGTACACGCCATGCAGCGTGATGTAGGAGGTATCCTCTTGCACGATTCTGATATGAGGGGCAAGAGGGACCATCAGCGGAAGGGTGAACTGCAGATCTCGGCGACGGCTTTCCTTCTTCCTGCTGAGCGTCTGGTTCAGCTGTCGGAATAGCTGGAGGATCCTCTCTTCGCGCCGGCAGTGACGGGCAGCAGGATGCTGCACCGCCCATGCGTGAACGCTGCCGTCATGGCCCCGCATCTTGAGCCTACGGTACGAGACGTTGATGGACCGTACCAGGTCAACATTGGGCAGAAAACGCTCGATCCGGATGAAGTCCTGGTTCTTATCCTTGTGCTGCAAGTACTGCCCTGGGACCTCTACCTCATCGAACTTCTGATACCGGAATTCGCTCAGGTGCGGCGAGAATGCCTCCAGAGGAACTTGCTGCGCGCGCCGGTCCAGCTTCTCCTCAAACTTCGCCCGCCAGCGTCTCAACTTGTGGATGTACTCATACATGGTCGGCTTGACCTCCACAAAGTCTGCCTCGAAGGACTTCTTGATGTGGCTCGGCAGGATGGTCTCGGCGAAGCGGGTGATGTTAGTCTCCGTAGCGGCCGGCAACTTGACGCTCTTGGCGAATGATGCGGGAGTGCGGCTAACGTAGGTCAACGCATCGTTCAGCAGGGCAACTATGAGGCGGTAGGCGTCCTCGTCCGGCGGGCACTTGAAGTGTTTCTGGATCTGGTCGACCATCGTCTCCATCGACAGCGCCAGTAGGGGAAACGCTGTCTTGAGGACAGACATAATCTCCTCGGTCAGCTCCCATGGCGGTCTCTTTGAGCTCTGCCCCGCTGGCGCTTGCTGCTCTGGGCCTTGAACATTGCTGGCTGCGAGAGCCGTGGCACTCGCGTCTGAACCTTCGGGCTTTGCTGGCGTCTGCGCGCTGTCGGATCCGGCAGCAGTTCCAGGCCTAGAGGCACCGCCATCGGCTTTGAGAGCGTCTGCCTTGACTTGCGGCGAAGCGCCGTTAGCCTTGGCCGTCGCGGCAGCCGCTGCTGCCGATTGCGCGCGCAACCTTGCCTTCTCCTTGACGTCCTGGTTCTTCTTGATGGCTGCCATATCCTCCCTCTTGGTCCGCAGCTCAAAGTAGAGTGCCTGCGGATAAGACTTGGCGATGGTGAGGAGAATCTGGTAGACGCGAGGAGCTTCCTTGTGACCCAGGCCGGTGAGCAGCTGGGGAATGAAGGTGATCCAGTACCACGTGGGAGTCTCGCCCTTAAAATCATCGAATCCTTTGGCAATGGTACCCTGGGGGTCATCCAGACTCAACAGCCACAGAATCCTGGCCATCAGTTTTCGAGACTTTGCGCTCTTGTAGCTGCCGGCCGCCTGAAGATACGAGGTCAACGCCTGCCTGGCAGAGTTGAGATCGCTCGGGTCCTCCTTGAACTTGCGGTCGTTGAAGTAGCCCCATTCCGCCCATGCCTTGGCTGCGCTGATATCGAAGAACAAGGCGGTGCCGTAGGCCGAGTCGGCATCCTCTTTCTGGTTGAGCTTCTCGAGGAACATGCCCTTGAGAGTGTAAAATTCGGCCTTCTGCTGAGGGTTGAAGTAGTTCAAATTCGTGTTGTTGATCACATCCAAACCGCTCGTCAGTTCATCGGGATTCTCGTAATGACATCGAGCCTGCTCTCGGAGCTTGAGGAAAGCCTCCTGGATCTCAATGTTCGGAAGCGTGTAGATGCGACTGAGCTGGCTGATGCAGACCTCGGGCAGGCTATGCTTGCGGGCAACATGGGCAAATCTGTTGATGATCCATGCCGTCTCGTGATATCCGCGGTAGGCAAACGACGAGGCACCGCCCGCATTCTGTTGACCTTGTTGAGGGAGGAGCTGGAGGTACGTCTGGTTGATGAGGTTGAAGATGTGCTGTCGCCAAGTGACCAGATCCTGCCACGCCGTGATATCGTCCCAAATGTTTGGCAGGCGGTCACGCCACGCGCCCAGAAGCAGCTTCAGCTCGCCGGACTTCACGTCAAGGTTGGACGCGTTCGTGCTTGCGAGGCTCTGACATATGACACTAGCATCGTGAAGCTCAACAAGCTGCTGGAAGTTCTGGAGGAGGGGGATGTGGGCGTTGGTCAGTCTCACGGGAAGCTGATGCCATTTTCTGATGGACAGCTGAATCGCCTCCTCGCAGACACGCGCGAAGTCGCTGGCCGAGTCCTGCTGGTTGTGAAGCTTAAGAAGCGACAAGAACGCCTGGAAGAAGGCTCGTCTTGGCGTGGGAGCATCCATGACGCCCTTGATCACGTTATCGAGGGCCTCTCTGTGCTGCTCTTCCTGCCACATCTCGGTGTTGCGCCACGCGCACTCGAGCAGGAGATCTTGGAAGTTTTCATGTTTGGCGAAATCTTGGAGGATCTCCCACTGCTGCAGCTTCTGAGCGTTCAACACCCAGTGATCTTCCCAGAGCATGTACTCGGCCTGCGAGAAGGGTATGACACCGGTCCTGGCCTTGACCTGCGCGCTCTCGTACAGTTTCTGCGCCTTGTCCCACATTCCGTTCTGCTCGTACGAGAGGGCGGCATTGGTCTCGATGAATTGGCAGCGTCGTCTCCAGGTGCCGTAAAACAGGTCCTCCTCCATCAGTGATGCGTAAAGATCGACAAGGGCATCCAGATTGCTCTCGCGCACTATCGCAGAAGCATTGCCCGGGTTGACCGCAGAATTCTCCAACTGGATGAGCGCCGTGTACCACGCGTCATAGGTTTTGGCTTCGAACTTGAGAATGTGCGGTGGTAGCTTGCAATCCGGCCACGTCTTGGCGACACCCTCGATCAAAGACTGAACCACGTTGGGCCGCTTGTCGATCTGGCGAGTGTGGTAGTCCTTGGTCAATAGAGCGACCATTCCGCGCTGGATATCCGGCCGCTCATCTTTGATCGTCGCAGACCAGTAGATGGGGAACGAGGTGACCCAGAGCTGATGCGCCAACTGGTTGTCGAGATGCTGCAGCTGCATCAGAGGCTCGATGACGTCGCGAAGCTTCACATCGCCAAGTTCGGTCAGGAAGCGACGGTGACTTGCCATGAGGGCCTCGAATTTGTCGTCAGACATGATGTTCGACTCTCTGAGGTCCTTGTCCTTGGATAGGACGGCGGCAAGGCTAGACGGTGGGGTGACCTTGAAATCCTCGGCGTGCAGATGAATGCTCGAGTTCATCTCCACGGCCCCCAATAGAAGGTGATTGGCCTGGGCGAGCCAATATGAATCGGCGAGAGTATCCCAGTTCTGCGACGTGAGAACGTATGAGAGCCGGACACTCGCCGTCTTGGACAGGCTCTTGTCGAAGGTTGACATGAAACGATTGCGCATCTCGACGTCAACTGCCCTTGTGCCTATCAAAAACGCGTGCTCCATGCGGACAGTGAGCTCCGTGCGGGTGATCTTTGGATCCTCGTAGATCCCGATGACGAGTTCCAGGAATTTGGACAACATGGTCGGGTCTGATCGGTGTTCAAAGGAAAGCATCTTGTGGAGAACAGCTGTCTTCTCTTTGAGAGTGGGCCAGGTGCCCTCAGACCGAAAGACCCAACCCTCGACCATGCCGAGAATCTCCGTGCAGAGTTCGATGTGGAGAGACTTCTCAACCAGTGTAGCCAGGACACTCAAGAAGGGTCGTCGATTGTCGCCCAAAGTTTCCATCCGCAAAGCAACGACTTGGATTTCCTTGATCATCAACTTGGTCTGCATCTCGAGTTCGTAGGAGGAGAGCTCGCCGGAGGTGCCATTCGATTCCTGGGTCCGCTGGGTCACGCCGTTTGACGCTGCAGCCACGGCGTTGTAATGCTGCACATGCTCTCTAGCATGCTTGCTCTGCAAAGCCTTCATAAGGGATTGAATATGCTGGTCGATGATTGCCGGCTTGCGATTGCCCAGAGACCACAGGATATTGACGCCCGAGACGTAGGCGCTGTTGTTCATCTGCTCGGTCGCAATCTGTGACAGGTATGCGACAATCTCGGATGTCTGAACCTCGGCCTCCCCGTCGGCGTCGGCGTCCTCCATGGGCGCATCCTCCGGCACGGCATCCAGGACTCGCTTGATGGTGGATTTGAGCTCCCGAGAGTTGTCGTACTTCTGGTCGGAGAGATGCAAGCAGTCCTGGATCTCAGGGTTCTCGGACTTGAGACACTTCTCCAGAACCTTCTGGATAGCCGGGATGTTTCTCTGGATCCACTCGTCCGACTTGAAGTTGAGGATGATGCGGACGACTTGCAGGGTGTTGATAATGTTGGTGAGGAACTTCTCGTCGTACTTCTCCTTGTCCGAAGGATCGGCGTTAAGGATCTCCTGAGTCTTGTCACTAGCGAGGATGACGTCGGTGACGTTGGGGAACAAGTCGAGATCCAAGTCTCCCCAGCATTGAGGCTGGACCAGGTGATAGAGAAGTGTCATTGCCTTCTTGCATATCTCCGTCAGCTGCAGAGGAACAGGCAGGGCGCTCGTAACCTGGTCCTTGGGTTTCGCAGAGGGCAACTGGTAGCGCTCGTTGAGCTGCGCGATGAACTCGACGAGGTACTTGATCATCTTCAGTCGGAACATGGCGGGAATCTCATATTCCGGGCGATCAGCCTGCGGC
The DNA here is from genome assembly GCA_003055955.1 of Escovopsis sp. AC. NCBI lineage: Eukaryota > Fungi > Ascomycota > Sordariomycetes > Hypocreales > Hypocreaceae > Escovopsis > Escovopsis sp. AC. The sequence goes on along the minus strand of NQYS01000001.1, from coordinate 565,212 downwards.
ATCTGTCTCGCCAGCGGGGGTGAGCCGACCGGCGCGTCGCTGTCCAGCTTGCGCTTCTTTGAGGATGGAGACTCTGACGGGGCGCGACTGTTCAAGACGGGTGATTTCCTGCCCTCGATTCGCCATTGCTCCCACGTCCAGATCAACCACATCATGTTCAAGGCCAGCTTCTTGCTCTCATTGGAAGGGTTCGGCGGAGCTGCGACCTTGCGTAGCGATGTGATGATCAAGAGAGCATATCGATCCCGTGCCTCGTAGAAGAGCTCAGGGTGGCGGACAAGGAAGTGGAAGATGCTCGTCATCTGCTGCACATTCTGCCCCTCGTCGGCAAGAATACGGCGAGGAGCCACAGCCCACAGAGCATTGCGCTCGTTCGGCCCGGTGCCGCAACGCTTCGGCAGGACGGGGGCGATGAGCTCCAAAGCCTGCGTCACCAGGGTCCTACCCTCATTCTGGTTCGTCTTCAGGAGCGACAGGTACACTTGGCTAACAATCTTTGGCGGCGTCTCATAATGCGCGATGAAGTAGCCAATGACCACATAGGCCGCGTGCTTGTTGATAACATCATCGAGTCGAATGAAGGTCCAGCCAAACTTAATGATGTCCTTGCGAGCCTCCTGAAGTGTTGTGTGATAGTATTTGACGAGCATGGCCGAGAGCTGCAGCACCTCGAAGCGGGTGTGATCGATGCCGGGCTGCGACGAGTCGTCGGGAGACATTTCGGGATGAACCTTCCATATCTTGCTGCTCACGGCGTCGATGACGGTCCGATCCATGAGTCTCTGAGGCCTGCTCTGGTCGAGGTGGTCCCAGTTCCGCTTCACGTCCATGGCGACGATGGGGTTGACGATGTAATGAAGCAAGAAATACTTGGTCCGATTCGAGGCCGTCTTTCCAGAGTACGTGTCGAGGCATCGCAAAAACGTCGTCTTCCAGAATTCCAAGGAGTCGCTGCAGATGATTTTGTTGTAAATGAAGGAGAAGAGAGACGGGGTGGAGCGAAGCTCTCCGGAAGTCACCGACTCGACTAGACTCAGGAGCGCATCCAAGTCCTTTGGCGATCGATCCAACGCCTTGACCAAGATGTTCATCAATTGTTCGGTGGCCTGGTATCCGGGCAGACGAAGATAGGCCGGCAGGGCGTATGTCTGAATGTTGGACTCGAGATCTTTGCCGAGACCTTTCAGCCAGGTGATGTTCTCCTTCTTGTCCATCCAAGCGCTCGAGGCCGGAAAATTGCTGATTGAGTCGAAGATGTGAAGCGCGTTGATGATAGCCACATACTTCTTCTCATTGTTCTTGGCAATGATCTCGTTGCACTTGGCGATCAGCAAGTCCAGATTCTCGGCCGCCGTCTCTCGCAAGGGCCCACTCTCGGGGTGCAGGAGTGCTTGCGCCAGCAATCTGCCATACTTGAGATCGTCCAACCTGCTGAGGAGATAGATCCAGATCTCTTTGGGATATCGGTTCAAGAAGGCGTACATGGGAAGTCGGAAGGGGCTCTGGTGGGTGCGGCGCAGCTTCTCTTCCAACCCAAGGAAACAATCGATCAGACGCTCCTTGAAAGCCTCGGCCGGTGCGGGAAGAAGGTGGAAAATCTGGAGGATAGCGGTGATGACCTTCATCTGAGGATGTTGCTCGAAGAAGGTGAATGAAATCTGCTGCCAGGCGCCAGGTTCAACAATGGAATCGATCTGGTCGAGCAACCTGGCACCAATCTCCACCTTGAAATAGCTGGTCAGCAGTTTCAGTAACCTGGAAAGGTTGTCCAAGCCATGGGTGTTGAGCCTCTTGGGGTCGGAGAGGCTCTGGAGGACCGGTCGCAATCCGCCTTGCAACAAATCCTTGGGAAGGCGCCTATCAATCGCAAGGACAGATTTTAAGGCGTCATTCGCGGCCGCGATCGTCGGCTTGGATTCTGAATAGAGACACTTGAAAAAGACCTGCAGAATCTTCCCCTTTGTCTGCTGAGCACTCGAGAATTCCTCAAAAGTCATGGCCGTGCTCAGCAGCTTGATGCAGGAGACGCGAAGGTTGACGATGTGCTCGTGCGTCCGGAATTCCATGGGCTTGTTCGCGAGGGACTCGTCGTTCGCATCGGCCAAGGCAAGAGATTCCATCAGAAGGCGGTTCAGGTTCTCGTCGAACTTGACCCAGTCGCTCTTCAAGCTCATGTGGTAAGTCATGGCGTTGATGTAGCCAATCTGGATGGGGAAGGGGAGAGCGCGGAGGGGTTTGGCGTAGATGGGCTGCAAAAAGCGATCCTTGTATGGTTCGACGAGCTCCCACACTTGGCAGCCGGCAGCTTTGGCGATGAGCTCGAGCGAGCTCTTCGCGGTCTCACGAACAAACTTGTTCATATGAGAGAGTTCGTTGTTGAGCTGCATGCAGATCTGTGCAAGACGTGGTTGCTTTACCTGAGGCTGACCAGGTTGTTGCTGGATCGGCAGCGCGTCCTCCTTCTTCATGTTCTTCGTGATGCGCTTCAAGAGGACCTCGAGACTCGTCTGGGCCAGACACCTCGTCTTCTCGGGAAGATCGAGAGGCATATCCTTGATGACGTACATGAGAGCGCGGATGAACTCGGTCTGCTTCGTGGCCACCCATCCGTCACCGAGGTCCAGCTCGGTGAGGAGGAAGTTGATGCCCAAGCTACCTCCCGTCTTGGAGAACCATTCCTCTTCGTAGCAGCTGTGGCAGAAGGTGCTGCTGAGGTGGCTGAACAGCGGCAAACGACCGACATTGCTTTCGGAACCGAGGATGACGGCAGTGCACTTGTAGATCTCGCGAATAGCACCCTTGGCGGCTTCGCGAACGTCTGGATGGTCCGAGGCCAAGGACTCCACGATGGCATCTGACAAGACACGAGTGTCTATATTCAGGGGGCCCTCGCCAGCGTTCGGATCGAAGGGTATGAAGGTGCGCTTGAGATCGATCAAAGACCGGCCAATCTCGATTAAAACGAAGTGCCTGCAAACATCGAGAAGGAACGCTTCGGCTTCGGCTTTGAAATCGGGCATAGACTGGGAGAACATGATCGACTTCAGCAGGTCCTTGACAATCTTGTCTTGCTCGTCTTTCTTGGGGATCGACCGCTCGCGACTTGACTTCTCGAAGGGAGCAAAGTTGAAATCGAGCTTCCGCGTCAGGAAGTCCTGGGCTTGAAGGCGCAGGATCCGGGGAAAATCGTCGGGGAGGTGGTCGAATCCGATGCGCAACTTGAGCTGTGCCTTGATGAAGTGAAGAGCCTGCTTCTTGTAGTAATCATCAAACTGACGGCTGTGATGGTTCTTGTTGTTTCTTGGCACCTCCATCAGCTTCTGAATAGCAAACTCGATCCCAAGATCGGCTGGGAAAGCGCGGTCCTTCTTGGACCCGATGAGCCGCATGTCAAAGCTGGAAGAGTCGTCCGCGAAGTTCTTGTACTGGAGATGCACAGCACCGGTCATGAACTTGCGATTCCTCCCACCCAACTTTCCGAGAATCCGCATGGTCGTGTGGGCGTGGAAGTGGCTATAGGGGTGGGGCTTGAGATGATCAAAGAGAGCCGTCATGAGCTCATCGATCACGGGAGCCATGATGGGATCCAGATAGTCGGCGGTAAGGTTGTCAACGCAGAGCTCCAGCGTCCGGAGACCCTGGCCGACGAGATCCGTACCGGCGCGCAGAGCAACCACCAGTGGACGCATCAAAAAGCTCAGGTGCGGCAACAAATGACTGAGTCTTGCCGGCACCGTAAGACAAAGTTCGACGTACAGATCTCGCTCCGTCGGCTTCCGCGCGGCCATGAGAAGGTTGTTGAGGACATCGAGGAGCATCTCCAGGAGCGGCAAAATCTGCTTGTAGAGCTGTTCGAACTTCCCGCCTCCTATGCTCCTAAATAGAGAACGAAGCAGCAGGAAGTAATTCATGGGCTCCTCGGCCTTTGTTGACAGCTCGATCGACATTGTGACGATGTTGACGACATGCGGCAGAAGCACCTGCTCGTTCTGGCTGTTGAAGAGCGTGACGGCCATGAAGGCGAGCTTGAAGAGTCTCAGCAATATGGATGATTTCTTGACGTCGGCCGAGCCGACCTCGTCGATCCTCTCCATGAGGAACTGGAGGAGCATGCCGCAGAAGCTCGGTGATGTCGCCTCGCTGGCGAGAAAGAACTGGGGGATGTGGAGGAGAGCCGTGTGCTCGAACACCATGTCGTAGAGTCTCGGGATCTCCTGCTGAAAGACTTCATGAAAGGTGGCCGGATCGATGCAATGGAAGACGGTCGCGAATGTCTCAAGGAGGTCCTTCTCCTCCTTTGAGCTAGACACCATGTAGAAGTTGGCCATGTACTCGACGGGAGACATGTACTGCGACTCGGCGGCGGGTTTCTCGATTTCGTAGTATCTGAACACGTAGGCACCTTCTCGGAAGAGCTTGACGATGACCTCGACTTCCTCGGCGGTGAAGCCGTACGAGACATCCTGCCAGTGCGGCGGCGCGTTTTGGGGGTCAATCGGGGTGCCGATGTTGCATGTCCTCAGCTGGTAGAAGATGTTCTTAAGACCGTTCATGAGGTTCCGGAAGAGAAACTTGTTGTCGGCCACCGGGTCGGCGCCTCTGTCGCGCGGGTTCGAGATCTTGATGGGCACGGCCGAGAAGATGTCGATCTCGTCCCAGTCGGGCGGGCTCTCCTTGTCCGCTAGATACGTCTCGGGGGCGGAGGACTCTACCTGCTGCTGATACAACTTTGAGAGCTTCACAGCGTTGGGGTATTGCAGGTTCATGGCGGCGAACTTGTCTCCGATCGCGTTGAGGATCATCATGAGATAGTGTCTTGCGTCTACTTTATTGGGAAGCTTTGCAATGCACTCTGCCATGTTCAGGAGAAGCTTGGCGCTCATCGTCTGGAAGCTTGTTCCGGGGAAATTGTCTTGGAGATTCTTGGTGTATACCTCTACAGTCTTGCGGATCTGCTCCGGCGTCAGCGACTCGCGGACGTGGTGGATCAAGTCCGCGAGCATGCTGTAGGCGAGGGGCCGCATCGTCTCGTAGACCGTCAAGCCGTCGCCGGTCAGGGTGCGCTCGTCTAAGAGTTCGTCGATCTTGGGGAGGAATATCTTTCTGAAGTTGTAGTTGATGATGTGCCGTATCGCTATGAGGAGCTCTTTTCTAGTGCCGGATTTCTCTCTCGGGCAGTCTTTGAGGAGCCGGATGACAATGTCCGGGAGCGTGGGGAGGAAGTCGCTCAGCTGGGCGGAGTAGGACCGCAGAAGATACGCCAAGAAGCTCATCGTCTTGATCTGTGCCGTGATGAAATCGCCAAAGGCTGCCCTGTTTTTAACGGCAGGACTGACGCCGGTGTGGGTCTCCCCCCTTGCCGCCGCATCGGCATGGGCCTGCTTCTGCGCGCTCGCCTGAAGGGACAGGAACTTCTTGATCAGGGGGACGAAGAGCTTGACGTTGGCCTGTACCGTGTTACGGTACGTCTGGAAGATGGAGACGACGATGATGGGGCATTCGGAGAGGACCTTGAAGGAGTGCATGCCCTTGAGGAGAGGCCGGTTCTGCTGCTGGGGGTCCGTGCCGAGGTCCGCCACGGACGCCACGGACGCCACGGGCGACCCCGGCCGCGGAGACTGAAAGGTCGCCTGCGAGCTGCCGGGCGTGGTCGGCCCGCCGGGCTGGGCGTTGGGGGCGAGGGGCGCATTGTCGAGCTGCTCCTTGACGACCTTTTCCATCTGATCGAAGAGCTCCTGGATGAGCGCGAGGAACTGCTCCACCTTGCCCGCGAGCACCTTATGCTGGTGGCGCATGAGATCCGAGATGATCTTGACGCACAGCGTCGCATTGTCCTCATTATCTGTCCGGACCAATTGCATGAGCAAGTCGACGACCTCCTTGGCGTATGGTTCGAAGGGCTCCGGGGACGGGGCTGTGGGGAGACGGTGGAGGACTTCGAGGATGCAGTTTCGGAGTTTCTGTGATCAAGGGGGGTCAGCCATGACTGAACTGTCGATTGCGGGGCATCCCTGCTCCTTGGAGCACCCGTCGTCAGGGCATTGATTGATCCATACCTGCTCCGGCGAGTTGCTATGGAAGGTGCATGGTCCGCGAAGAATGGCGATGGAGATGGGCATGAGCCGCTTGAGGAAGAGCGTGTACGTGGGACCGCTGGTGTAGGCATCCAAGCTGTCGCGCAAGCTTGTCGCAGCTTCGACCTTGGATCTCGTATCTGCATCGACGCTGTCAGCGGAGGGGCCATGACGCCTCGTGGCCGTTGTAATAGAGTAGAAGACCACCAATAATGACTTCTTCTAAAGGGATCCTCGGGCGTACCAAGCTCTGCGGCGCCGAGCCGCTTTGCGAAATCGTCAATCATGGTCGCCGACATGGCTGAAGCATCAGCGTCCACAAGACGCAGCGCCTCCTTCCATTCGCGAGAGAGTTCGTAGAGACGATTGGCAATTGACCAGTCGAGGGTATATGTCGGAATTATTCGGTGCGCTCGAGACGGGAGATGCGAATCGTTGGCCTCTCGTGTATGAGGAACCTGTGGTAGAGGTTGTGGACTGGACTCAAGCTGGTCGTGACTCTAGTAGTTGGTGGTGATAGTAGCAGTACTACTACCTCTCTGACGGGTCCGACGTTGTAAGTCCGCGAGGTCGTCGCGATCGTCCGCTGCGCTACCGGTAACGTCGCTCTTGAACCGTTCCCTCAATCGATAAGCAGTTGCTGAATATGTTATGCGAGAGTGACGCTGTCGACGTGCGTGTGTCGCATCGAAATCGCGGCCGGGAAACGATGGTGTCGGCCTTTCTGCCTGCTCGAAGTCCAAAGGGAGTTGGTCGAAGCTGGAAACTAGAAACTCCAAGTTGCCTTGGACTGAGCGTGGAGGCGCCTTCGCGTGCGAAATCTGGGCGTTGCGGCCGCCGAAACCAAATGGCGCTAGGCGGCGCAGCATCTTTGTTCCGAGACAAATTTGCTTACTAATAATGCGAAACATGCACGCCGGACCGAAGTCCCGGTCGCTCCTGCCCCCGCGCCGCCGATAAGCCCCGGCAGTTGTCATCTTATCTAATCAGAGGCCGGATCGACGTTCAAGGGTCTCCTCCTCCTCTCCTCCTCATCCTCACTCTCCTCCTGCTGCTGCTGCTTGTCAACCGTCTTCCTGTGCTATCTCATTTTTCCTCTTCCTGTGCTTCCTCTTTCACGTGCCTTTTTAGGAAGGTCTGGTTGGAAAAATCTCGACCAAAAAAAGGGCCTCTGTCTGGGCATCTTGAGTCTAGAACAAGGTCCGGAATGCCCGTGGGCGCCTGTACGAACGGTCTCGAATCCCACCGGCAGCCTTACGAGTACTGGTAACACCACGAGCGTTTCCTCAAGAGCCTTCGGTCTCTCCTCTTGCGGACGCACATTGTACATAATAATGTATGTGTTTACTGCCTCATACGGACTTAGTCCTCCTACTGCTACTACTGTACTATGTACTAAGGTAGTACTCGCAGTCCTCTCAACGCCTCTCTCAACGCCTCTTCCTTCGCAATCGTCCTCCCCTACTGCTAATCACTCTCGGTATACTGCATAGAGCGTTGCCCTGTGCTCTCTGGTCCGCCTCACAATAGGTATGTACATTCTCGTACATACAGGCTATAGGCTCAGAGGCTCAACCCTGCAGTAGGACTTGCTTTTTGCCTTGCTCTACGTGCAGGTCGCTGCATCTGTAGGTGACGGAGAAGCCGCAGTTCTCTGACACAGGACAAAGCAATCAGGCCCTACGCGACCCCACCAATCCGATCTTCCGTGAACATCCTTTTACGAGGCTTCTCTTTCTCGTGCTCTGTTTTCCGTGTATATATATTGACCGTCGGACCACGGAGCGCAGGGACAAATCTCGCGGTTCGCGGTGGGAGCACACACGCCATAATCTCATCCAAATCAAAACCGTGCGCGTGAATTAATCTCATTGCGCTTCTTCACCCTTTGCTCGATATTTTCTCCGTCTGGGCTCCAGCCTTTTTTCCCCTTCCCACGCCTCCTGAAGACGTCCACCACGTCAGAATCACCAATCACCTTGCTGCCCAAGTTCTGTGGTCAGAATCTCTC
>NQYS01000001.1:538036-557102 GCA_003055955.1 Escovopsis sp. AC | reverse complement strand
CTCCCCCCCCCCCCCCCCGGTGATCGAGCACAACAAAAGGAGACAAAGAGTTGGTGGTTGTCGTCAAGATGAGTGGAGAATTCAATGCCTTCTTCTACGGTAGGTCGCCCAATGCTCCTTACTCTCGTCTCCACGTTCAGAAAGCCCCGGCTGACCCTCCACGCGCAGGAACACTAGTAAGACGCTCATCCGATGCGCATCTGCCTCTGCACCCTCGCTGAATGCTCGCTGACCCAAAATGGATGGCCCCCGAGGTCTTCTATAGCGTGTGCTACGGTAACAAGCAGCCGCCCCGGGCCATCCGTGACCTGCACACCTTCACGCCCGCCCTGCTCGACAACTACTGCCGCCACCGAGTGCGATTTGCCGACTATCCGGGCATCCTGGAGGAGGATGGATGCTCCGTCCGCGGGATATTCGTGACTGGGTTGACCTCGGCCAACCTGCACAAGCTGGACTACTTCGAGGGGAGCGAATACAAGCAGGTCACCACAAAGGTCAGGCTGTTCCACAAAAGTGGGGACGAGGAGATCGAGGGAGAGACCAAGGACGCCATCGTCTACGTCTATCTCAACCCCAAGGCGCTGGAGAGACGCGAATGGGACTTTGAGGAGTTCCGCCAGCAGAAGATGCTCCGATGGACTCGGCAAGGTACGGAACGAGAGATCTGCTTGTGGATCTGGTGAGCCTGGGTGCTGACTCGACTGTTATTAAGGATTCAACGAACCGAACGAGAACCTTTCTTGAGATTGCTGCCTTTGAATGACACCAGGATGCCAGTTCTAGCGATGATTTCCATTGCTTTCTTTTCTTACAAAGGCAAAGACTGGGAAGAGAAGAATTGATTGTTTTTTTTATGAAAGTTGACATGATCAAGGCGAAATGTTGTCCCCTGTTGCCCAATCACGGTTGAGACGGAATCTTGGAAACTCTCCGCTCCCATTCTTTTTTTTTTTCCTGAATTGCAGTCGGCGTGTAAATAGACCATGCCTTGTTTTTTTTTCTCTTACAAAGCTAATGAATCAATCACCAATGGTTGAATATACGATTCTCGAATTGTGATCAAGGCAGCTTCCATTTCACGATCGATCCCCGTGCAACCCCTTTTGCTGACGATCGAAATACACAATCAAACAAGGCTGCAGGGTAGGTGCAGCAAGGCATGATTCCAGCAATGATTGCACGCTCCATTAAAACATCTTGTCATCGACTTGATCTTCCACAGCCAGACACGGGAATCCAAAGGCAAGACAAGAGGTCAAAACTTCACGTCAAGTGTTTGAGGCTGCAATCTCGAGGTCACACAGGTTTGAAGGGTCACACCGAGCTTTCTTTGAGCCCCATCCAGGCGTACCCAAGAATGACGGACATCAGGGCGACGACGTTGGCCGAACATTCCTGAACGTTCCAACATCCAACCCAGGTCCCAGGCTTTTCAAGGTCCGCGTGTGAGCCTTGCGGGCCGCTGTGGATCTCTTTCTCTGTACTAACTAATGTATAGAAACCCAAGTCGTCGATGGATCAAGATGCCTGCTCATTGGTCAACACGGGAAGGGGGGGGGGGGAAGACGGGCGTCAACGGCGATGCAGACGAATCACAGCCCGAGTCGCAACAATTTGGGTCAGGGGATCTGCACCCGTTCGGGGGGCTCAGCGGCTATCCTGGTGGTGTCTTCGAGGGCGAGAGCCATCCATGAGCTGTGAGATCGCGGCTACACGGCTCTGTGTGTGGGTGGAGCGAGGGGTTTAACAGAGCCGCTAAGGGAGTGATGCACCCACCTGCTCCAAGCTGTTCCTCGCACTGTTTCCGATCATTTTCGAGTACCGCACCCCATAAGAGCACAGGACTGGCGATGAAGGCCCAGCGGCCCAAGCTCCTGCGGGAGCGCCGGCGTGCCAAGAACCCTGGGCCAACCTTGACGAAGAAAGTCTCCGGTTTGTTCCTGATTTGTTCGCCGAAAAGGCTATCGAAGAAGATCCATCGTTCGAGCAAAATGGCGAGTCGGACTCCGTATGTATGCGACGATCGATCATCCACAGTGCCGAGACGGAAAGTGAGGTATGCAAGCTTCGTGATCGGTTCGCGGTATGTACGATGCTGGGGCCGTGCCTCATCGCCCCTCCCTAGCTATCCGCATCCTGGCCTCGAGACATGGCATCAAGCCAATGGGCGCTTGCGATCCTTGCAACATCAATCACGGCGGTGGCAGAACTTCTCTCGATATATTTGTATATGATGGCTCCGTCCGCGCCTGTCGCTGCCTTGACGAGGTCTTGCGATTCTCTTTCCTTGATGGCCTTTTCGCGGCGTCCTGTTTCAATGCGTTCCTTTTTTTCTTTGCCCTGTCGAAGCGTTTCTGCCATTCGTTGTCAGTGATACCCTTGTATTTTGATTTATGTCTTTTTCTTTCCCTTCTTCAAGATTCTGTTCCTCAAAAGCCGACCATGACGAACGATACCTGGGTTGCCGCGGGCGAGCAATCCTCGATGTTGCGGCAGGATGGAGTCAAAACGCCCAGTATTCTCCGAGACGACGAGTCGAGCCCCCCTGGCGCGTGGTATCGCTTCAAACAGAGCTCATCTTCCGAGACCAGATACAGCGCTCCTCGAGCCAAAGCTGTCCCTCCAGCCGAAGTCAGCACCGGATGGAAGCCCCGCTCGATGACGGCCCCCGTTCTCATTCCGATCGCCGTGTCCGCGCTCTGCATAGCCGCTGTCATCGAGTTCCTCGCCCAAAGAAGTCGCATCCATGGCGGGCTCGCGCTGGTGTCGACCCCGGATAGCATCTCGCAGTACGCGATGCTCAGCTATCTCTACCTCCCGACCGTCCTTGCCGCGATCTTCAGTCTGGTCTGGAACTGGGTGGATCTCGATGTCAAGCGGATGCAGCCGTGGTTCGAGCTGTCGAAGCCTGGTGGAGCGACGGCCGAGAACTCGTTGTTCTTGGATTATCCATACGATTTCGTGGGCATCGTTCCCTTCAAGGCGTTCAAAAGGAGGTGAGAAGCCCCCCTTTATTTCTTTTTCCCCTTCTTGTCCTGCCTCCTCCTCTCCTTCCCTCCATTTGTTTCGTTCCTTCTTCTTCAATTTTCCTTGCCGTCCCTCCTTCCCTTCATATGTTCCGCTCCTTCTCTCTTACTTTTCCTAGCGGTGTCTCCTTCCCAAGTTCTGTCAATCTGCCTCCTCTCGCGCGTCACGTGCCGTCTTGAACCTCGTTTGAATATTTTAAGTTCAAAAAAAAGGGGGGGAACCCAAAACTCACCAACTTCCTCTCAGACACTGGCCCGTCTTTTTGTCGTCGACGGTCGTGGTGGCCATTTTCTGGCTCGTCACGCCACTGCAGAGCTCGATATTGGGAACGAGGACTGTCCAACGCGAGGACGCAGTCTCTCTGAACACCCGATCGAGGCTGATACCCATGGCTGACCAAGAGGCGTTCCTGGATCCTCGGGTGACGATTACTGGATACTCAATAGGATGGCTGGGACAGGACTTCCCGCCTTGGACGACTGACAGCTACGCAATCGCCCCATTTTACGTCGACAATGATCCGGGACAAGCCCGGCCTGGAACGAATTGGACCGCCAAGACGACGAAACTCACCACAGAGCTTGATTGCTGGCCAGCAGTGGTCACAGAAAACCCCCCTCCACAACGAGCCGTCTTCAACATCAGCAGTGGTCACGGCTGCTCTTCTCCATTCGTCTTTGGTGACAAAATTGGTATGCAAATGTTTTACACCGGATGGCAAAGTGGGGGCCTTGCCTCGGTGACTCTCTCAGACTACGCCGGTTACTGCCCAAAAACGAACGATACCATTCACCAATTCCTCGCAATCTGGGCAGAGCAAAGGATAGTCGATCCCACCTCAAATCAGACTGCGGTCGACGTCACTGCAATTTTTTGCCAATCACATTATTACCAGCAGGAGGTTTCTGTCACTGTCGCGGCTGATACCTTCAAACCATACGAGGATTCAATCGTTGCGCTTGGCCCTCGGTCACCTTTGACTGACCGCGAGTTTGATGCGAGACATTTTGAATTCTTGATTGCCAGTGGCCAAATGCTGTTGTCTACACCCATTTATACGCCTACAGACGTGTCATATATGTTTTCACTCGAACAGAACTCTCAGATTACAAAGAGCGGGCTGATACAGCCGGCCTCCTACCTGGTTGGGTATGCTCTTGCTGGGCATTTTGACGAGTCGGCTTATGCATATCGAGACCCTAAGAGGCTCCAGCAGGTGTTCAACCATGCACACCAATACTTGTTCTCCTCGGCCGTCAGTTTTCTATGGGCCAACGAGACCAATTTTGATGATCGTGCCGCCATATCGAGCTACATTCAATATGGGATTGTTGTTAGCCGCCTGTTTTCGGCCACTGTCGAGATCCTGCTTGTCGTGGCAGCTTTTTCTATCCTTGCTCTGCTCCGATCTTGTCACCTTTCCGTGAGCAGACTCGAGTCCGATCCTTCATCTCTGTCCCGGCATGTCCGGATTTTCCAGAATAGCCAGGCCGTCAACCAGATATTCTACGATCTCGATTGCTCGGATAACAAATCTCTCTCAATGATGTTCCCGAACGATCACTTCCGGCTCTCCAACGCCGGTTCCGGACCTCACAAGGTGGCCATTGAGAGACTATCTGAGGGGGAACCTGGTCTTTCGGAGAAAGCGCCGAACACTCAGACTGGTTACTATAAGCCTTTCCGTCCGATGACACTACGGCAGCCTTTCGGTACATTCTTCGTTTTGATCCAGATCTGCGCACTCGTCACCATCCAGATTTTGAAACTGCAGGAAACCAGGCAGCAAGGTTCGTTGAACAGATCTTCTTTCTATGCGCCTAGAGGCTTGAAGGATTCGAGAACCTCACCCTTGACTGACGCGGAATGCCAGGCCTGACACCACCGTCGAAGAACTTCGAGGTCTTACAGTTTCTCGAGAACTTCATCCCAACCATCTTCGCAACGCTCACTGAGCCTGTCCTTGTACAGCTCAACCGATTCTTATGCGTTCTTCAGCCATTCAAGGCCATGGCGACCGGAAGAAGCATTGCGGCGGATTCCGTGAACATCACATATGCCTCATTCCCGCCTCAGCTCGTCTTTTGGAGAGCACTCAAGGCTCGCCACTTCCTGCTTGCGTTCATGTGCACTGCTGCGTTTCTCTCCAACATCCTCGCGGTAGGCATGAGCGCCTTGTTCAAGGAGATGCCGACGACAGCGCGCTACGCCCAAGAATTTCGCCCGACCATTGCGCCGAGGTTCAACAGCTCGGTACTCGAGACCTTTCTCAATCCGAGCTCGATGACGCCGGACATCTTCACCTATAAAGATCACTTGTATCTTGTAATGTCCAACATTTCAACCGGAACGCCGCTGCCGTCCTGGACATCAACCGAATACTTCTTCCAGCCGCACGTTGTCGTCGACGTACCGACCTCCAGAGACCGTTCTACATTTGTTGTGCCAACCCGGGGGTTTGGCGCGGTCGCGAATTGTGTCCCAACACGTCTCTCTGCTGTTCCGGCAGACGTACAATTGGCCCCGTCGGATTATGGCATCTGTTATGCCGACCAGTCCTATGCCAGGTACTCGTTGCGAGAAAGTATGCAGATAAGGCACCCCACATATGCCGCTGCCATGGAGTTTCCCCTTTACGCCGACAGCAGGTGCTCGAACAATATTACGTATACGTGGAGCCGAGTGCCGGCCGGGCAAGACGTGAACAGGACGTTGCTGGCAAGTTTTGTCGACTGCAGCCCAACGTTCCAGACAGCCATGTTCAACGTCACGCACGATGTCTACGGAAACGTCATATCCTACCAGAGGACGAGCGAGTTTGCCTCTACGCTGGGGTACCCCAATTCGACCGACGATACGTACAGACTCTTAGCTAAGAACAATGCGATTCTAAACGTTGTGGAATCTCCGTTCTTTCACAACGATACTGCCGCCCGAGATTGGATGAACTATTTACTGGTTCTGAGTCTGAACTCTCGGGACATCGTCAATGCTTCGAAGCCGCTACCAGATCCGGGGCACCTAATACCCACAATCGAAAACATCTATTCGCGAGTGTTCGCGCTCCTGCTGAGCCTGAACCAGGGAATCTTTGAGGCCAGCGATCCCGAGGCCATCATCATTGACACTCGAATCATCCAGGAGGATAAGATCTTCATGGCAGACTCCGCATTTCTGATCACGACAACCATACTCGGGCTCAATCTCCTCGCAGTGGGATTGTTTTATTCATCCGCGCTTGTCATGACCCTGCCACGGATGCCAACCTCTATAGGGTCGTTGCTCGCGTACGTGGCCTCGAGCCGGCTGGTCCAGGAGGGAGTGTCTCAAGAGGAAGAAAAGGGAGTCAGGACGTACAGCTTTGGAAGATACATTGGCGTCGACAAGGAGCCGCATCTCGGGATCGACATTGACCCGTATGTCGCCCTGATAGATCCCGACTCGGTGAAGCAGGGAAGGTCATTGCTCTCGGCGCTGAGGGGAAAGGGCTCGAGTATGAGTCTCGGAGACGGACCTTGGCTATAGCATATTTGGATCAATGTACTTCTGCATGTATCCAGACAAAAATAGAATCTCATTGAACGCTGCAGATGACCCCTTTTCTGCATTGTTGTCTTCTGGATCTGATCAATCATGCCCATATCTCATATAGGTTTTCGGAATACAAAATCAATCACATACGACCATAGGTAGTGGAGAACTCGGGGTCCCGTCCGCTCCCCCATAGATAAGCCACTAACCGGCAGATTAGTAGTTGGGTGGGTGACCACCAGCGAACACCGGCTGTTGTATGTTTTTTTTGGCTTTTTTTCTCGCTGTTTCCCCTGAGCTCTGGATTCTCGCCTTTTGAAGAGGTTTTTTTGCTTTTACTGCATTTTGAAATAGGCGAGTTTGGGCCTTGATCATGTTGCTTTGAGCTCCTACAGCTAATAGTCGAGCTTTTTTTTCTGCCCAGCTTGGCGTTGAGGCTCAAGCAACTATCCGATTCATGATAACGCACAGTCATTTTTGAAAATCGTACTGTACGAGCACCTTCCGTGTTGGTGAGGTTCTCGGGATGGAAGCTTGGGCAGGAACCACCGACGAGCGGCGGCGGCGTGGAAAGATTGATTCAGGGAAGGCGCATTGATTTGGAATCAGGTGGAAGATCGTGCGCGGCCTCATCTCTTCCTCCCCAACTCTCCCTCGTCATCTCTCCACCACCATCGCGCTCTCTATCTCCTCTTCTTCGACCACAGCGGATCGAAGACCGCATTACAAAATACGCGGAACGGTTCCAGAATATTGACAAGGAATCATCAGAATGCATCGAGTACAAGAACTTTGGGCAACCGTTGCGAATCCATGCTGGTCATGCATCAATCAGTCCCTCACGGCGGCTACAGGCAGCACTTCGCGTCAATTTCAACACACCCTCAACGCGACCGACCCTCTGCACAGCGCTTTATTACCGGGTGCACGATAGGCCTTCAGCGTTCCTGGATGAACGCATGACCCACGCACCGAGTCTTCGCGTCGACCACTCACACCTTCAGCTCTTCGCCTCACAGCAAGGTGATAGCACCACCCCTCTGCTTCGTCTGATCTTACCGGCACGGGTACCCAGTCGTGGGGAGCAAATGACCCTGGCACCCTTGTTGTTGGTACCATCGTGGTGTCTCAAGGATCGTCCTCCAAACCCCAAGAACAGATTTCATGATCGGTTGGGATTGGCAACTCGGGGATGGGGAAATGGTAAGTGGCATTCCGCGGTCTTCTTGAGGAACAGGGGCGACCCGCTGAGGCTCAAATAGCCACCATACTAATGATTCCAGCTTCAAGGATTGGGGCCCAGGATAGACGTTTTTGGCGTCTCCTGGCGACAAGCAAAGCCGCCAGGGCATCGATGCATGGAACAGAGCGCTATCGGGTTTGGTACTCCGTACTCCGTACAGTCTCCTCACTTAGGCGCGCCAGCTCTCTTATGAAGCCCTTCGTGCGATACAAGCTACCCTCGAAAGGAATACGGATGGTACATCTGGCGTGGCTCCATGATTGGCCCAACCTACCAAGATTTTCCTGCAGTATGGAAGACGAAGAAAAATCACAGTGCAATACGCCATATGTGTCAACGGCGACGGAGAACCATCAACATCAGAACTGGGGCGCCTACGATGCATTGACGGTGGCTCAAGTGCCCGTCGCTTTTGCTTGTACGGAGTATAGGTATGGTTGGTGACAAAGCCGCTCCACATCCGTTGCCGCGGTCCCCACAGCTCTCCGATGACGCCAATCGTTTGACTCCGACCTTTAGGCAAAGCTCGGTCAAATCAATGATCTTCTTGTTGTTGCTGCCCGCCTTTACGTTAAATCATACGAGCACTATCAGCAAATTTCCGGCTCACTCACTGGGTGGTTCGTTGGTGATCCATGACGCTTTCTAATGACCATGGTTCCCTGATGCTCCTCACAGTCGCGTCCGACGTATGAAAGCGAATCGGCCCGATGCTGCGAATATCTCTCTAGGGGGGGGACTGCCACACTTGCAATAGCTCGAAGATTTGCACCCCACGTTTGAGGCGGAACGTTTCTTAACGGAGCCTGGACCAGCGCTTGCATCACTCCCTTTTTGACCACACCCTGTGTGTTTGTCAAAACTAAACTGCAAACCGGCGTGGGCGGGGCCTGCCCATCAATGGACTTCCTCGAGCCTATCATTTGACATTCCCGCACGACAAATATTGGCCCCTCGCAGGCTCCTGCAGACTCTGAAACGGTCGGGACCCTTTTCCAGGGTTGATTCACAACGATTTGATGTCTCTTGCCCAACGGGCTCCTTTAGACGTCAGTACCCCTCCTCTATCTTATGATTCTGGCCACCATTGATTGTGATGATAGATTCACTGCCCCTGAATGTGCATACACGCCCCGACCCCTGTCGTTCCACCATCTCAGTATCGACCGTATTCTACAAAACCTTGCCTTGGCCCGGCTGCTTCCATCTTCTGGGAGCCTCAATCATTACATACCTTTGATCTCGGGTGGATTGCCATCGAGAAAGAGTTTTGCCTGGCCATTCTTTTCATTCAAGGCTAGTCCTTCGTTATCTTCACTTCAACCAAATCGAGTCTTTCCCTTTTTTTGCTCTCGCCTCGAAGTATTCTCTGGTCCAGTCGATCACGGAGAGCTGTGTGATCACAGCAACTAGAATATAGTACGATCATCACTGGTGAGTCTCTATTCATTTCTCGAGATATGGCTTGATTTGAGATATGCGTGGGTTTTGGCCGCGCCTTATTTAAACTTCAGCCTTTCTTGTGGTCATACAGATGGGGTCCTTGGTGTATTGATTCTGAAATCTCCAGTCAATCAGTGGATTGCAACTGGTTGAGGGCACGCCCCAAATTTCCAAGTCGCACATTTCGACACCTGAATCTTTCGTCTGGCACGACAAACCTCAATCGTCTTTCACTGTTTCGAGATGTCCTCCAAATTCTTGATCGCCAGCTGCCTGGCCGTGGCTGTAACAGCTCAGTTGAGCATGTCCAACCCCGTCCCATACCCTGGTTCGGCAAATGTCGTTCCCCTATCATCAGATGGAAGCAACTTTCCTTGCCAGGACGCCAAATACGGCTTTGATGGCGGTTCGAACGTCTACTACCAGGGAAGCAACCAGGAGATCATCTTTGATGGAAATGGCGTGAATGGGGGCGGCTCCTGCCAAGTCTCAATCACAACAGATCTGTATCCCACCCAAGATTCGGACTGGCGAGTCCTCAAATCCATCATCGGCGGATGTCTCGCGACAGACCACAATGGGAGCCCGTACACCTACAACTTCAAAATACCCCCACAACTCCCTCCTGGCAAGTATTCGCTCGCATGGACTTGGTTCAATAATATCGGCAATCGAATAATGCACATGAACTGCGCTCCCATCACCGTTCTGGGCTCCGAAGGATCCTCTGACTTGATCGGATCACTCCCAAAGATGTTTGTGGCCAACATTGGCGTAAATATCTGCTCTGTACCGCAAGGAGCTACTGTTGTTTTCCCTGACACGGGCGCGGACGTCGACACTTTCACCACTGACAGAGACACATTTTCAGAGGGCCTCAACTGTCTCTTTCGGTCCAGATCGGGGGAGAAGACCGCCTCGCCTGCATTGGCAGGCAAGAATCGCCCTCCCGTGCAATTAGTTCCGATGTCGACTATCCCCGAGGTTCCCGCTCCGGCAAACTCCTCTGTTGCGATTCAACTAACCCCACCACGAAATTCGACTTCCGGCATTACTTCACCAACCGCTTTCGACGCCGGTACTCCCTGTGCGGATGAGGGTGATTGGAACTGCATCGAGGGGAAGGCTTTTCAGAGATGTGGCGGCGGAGTTTGGTCCACGGTTACCGTCATGCCCGCTGGGCTTGTATGCGTCGCTGGCCGCGCATCTGAGCTTGAGTTTGTCGTCCCAGGATGAGGCGAGGCCACTCTGCACCATGCTGTCCACGGGGCACGGGCTCAGGTGTCGGTCAGGACTGGGCCTCAACTCTCTCAACGGTCTTACCATTTTTTTTGTTTTCAATCTTGGCTTCTCAAACCTATTCTTGTTGCAGTGTTTCGAAACTTATGAAACTCTATGTATGCTTTCTCTTTTTTCTCAGCGTGGTGCAACTCTCCGACTCTGTGGCGACACCTCGGGATATGATTTGTAGAACATCGAACAGGGACTTGGGTGCGGCTTGAATGAAGGACGGAAAGGTGCTACTTATAGGGCGATTCTTCCCGTTGTCAATCTCGACAGAGGAGGAGGAGTCAGGGCCAAGTCAGGGGTGGTGACCGGAGCCAGCCGGCGGTTGTCGAGACCTGGCCCAAGTCCTCGGAATGCCGCAGCTTGCCTCCTTGGGTGCTCAACGACGAGCTTGTCGGTACGTGATACGAGTGCGAGACAAAGACTGGCAACTTCTCTCCGAATCCTCCAAGTCAGCCTTGCAATGCCAAGTGACGAAGTATTGCTGCTTTTTTAAGCGCGCCGGATCGGGCGATAGGCCAGGTACCGACAGGCTCTCGGCGCGAACTCTCCTCGGCGAGTCCTCATTTGCTGATCATTCTCACAGGTAGGGAGGGGAGGGGAGGGATCCCTGGTCGCATTCGGGCCCATCCAAGCATAGTTCTGCACAGCTCATTGGCCGACTCGGGGCTTCGCACTGGGCATGCAGCATTTGGACCGTCTCAAAAGCCGCGGGCCACGCGAGCGCAGCGTTCATAAGAACGGCATGCGCTGCGTCCTGGATCCAATGTGAAGCATCTCCTGGATTGAGGTACTTTTCCGGCTCGCTGGATCGAGCGATAGGGCAGATTTGGTTTCGAACTTGTCGGTCTTTGAAGCCCAGATCAGCTTCGGGAAGCATTCATGAATCGATCAGTCGACAAGCAGCCCTTCCCCTTGTCGGCTCGTGCTTCTCAACTTGGCGCTGGCATACGCCATGCATCAACCCGAAAGAACTATGGAGGCTGGACAGAATCTCGACCCCAGCCAACCATGCTCCGAGCTCAAGGCCAACGGTCGGGAAGTGGTGGATGAAATCAGCCTCGTGGATGAGAAGTTGAGGATTGAGCATGGTCATTGCACCATGGGACAATGTTTGTCTTCAATGCTATCACCTGTTCGATGGGATAAGTCTTGAGTGAGAAGACTGACTGATCGCTTTTATAAGGGGAGAAACACGGATGGAAACCCCCAACAATGAGGTTTTCGGTGCTCATTCCCTTTGCTCTCTTCTCCTTCTCGATCATCGCTTGCGTCGAGCTCGTTGCCCAGCTAAGCCAGAAGAATGGCGGGCTTTCCTTGGTCGACGATCCGGAGCAGCTGCCTGCGCACGCCCAGTTCGCCTACCTATACCTCCCCATGATCGTTGCTGTGATCTACGGCTTGGTCTTGAACTGGATCGACCTGGATGTGAAGCGGATCTACCCGTGGCTGCAGATGTCGAAGCCCACAGGAGCCAAGGCCAAGGACTCGCTCTTCCTTCATTACGAATTGAACTTTGCGCTCTGGCTTCCCATCAAGGCAATCAGGCGCGGGTGCGTATATTCCCCATCCATTGATCCCATTTCTCTCCAATCACTCAGACTCGGCGTTGTCAACTGACCGCATTGCCAGACATTGGACCATCGCTCTGTCAGGCTTCATCACGCTCCTGGCCACGTTTGTCGTCACGCCTTTGCACAGTTCGTTTCTCGGTGTCGACATTCTGTTGACACGCCGGGAGGTGCAAATGTCGACGCCTTCGGAACTCATCGACCCCGTGGCCCAGGCCGCCGTTTTCGATGTGACCCTTCTCAATGCTGCATACGCCATCACCTGGCTGGATCAACCCTTTCCCGCCTTCACAACTCCCGAATATATGCTCTTGCCGTTCTATCCCTCCGAGTCCGCGCAGGATAACGTGGCCAACTGGACAGGGGTTACGACGAAGTACTGGACAGAGATTCGATGCTGGCCGGCTAAGGTCACACATGACAATGACACCTTGCACTATGATGAGGGATATCATTTCGATAACGGGCAAAACTGCTCCACGACCGAGGTTTACATCGAGTCCAGGCCCGGCGCGGAAAACCTCTTTTACACCGGATGGTACGCGGATGATGAGGTGGATCTCAATCTCGAGTGTGCAACATGCGGCCCAGCTGCCAAGAATCAGTTCCTCGCCATATGGTACCATGCCGGCGACACGCGCGTGAACTCCTACACCGACACCACAAAGGTTGAAATCATGACCTCGGAGTTCTGCGAGCCCAGCTATTACAAGCAAAAGGTCAAGGCAACCATTAGTGCCGATGGGCTGGTTCCAATCGACGGCCATGTCGAGCCTCTGGGGCCTGTCGAGACTCTGCCTCCCACCGAGTTCAACAGTTCGGCTTTCGAGTTCCTTCTCGGGGTAGGTGTGTCCCAGAACAAGATGGCGCGGGACTATCCACTCAACTACCTCCTTGACCAGACATCAAGAATTGGGAAATGGAAGTTTCTGAGACCTCTCTGGTCACCTCTGGTCGGCTTTGCGCTGGGAAGAACGAATGCCTCGTCCTATGAGTTCTCAGATCCCGAGTTCATGAGATTGGCGTTTCAAGGCGTCCACCAAATGCTGTTCTCGGCAGCCCTGCCGAGATTGCTCAAAAACAGCACACTTCCGAACAACGGTCCAGGAGAAGTCTTTAGCATCAAATTCGGTGTTGTTGTCAGCCGCCTGTTTTCCGCGCTTATCGAGCTCTCCCTCGGGATTGTGACTCTCTTGGTCATGGTGCTATTCTGGGTCTGCCACCGATCTCCAAGCATGCTCTCAGAAGATCCCGTCACCCTCGGCCACTTGCTTAGTGTCGTTCAGAATAGCCCATTGCTGCTGAAGGTCTTCCGCGGCAAGGGGGGTTTGTCCCATCCCGAGTTGAAGACTAAGCTCGGCGAATGCGATATCAAACTGGCATGTGGATGTCAGGATCCCTCCGGGGAAAGGACCCTTCGTCTTGTGGGAGGATTTCGCAACAGTATTCTTAACTTGGCGACAGACGAGAGCCAAACCAAGGTGGCAGCGAAAAAAATGGGCCACTACTACCCGCCGGTCAAGCCAAAACCTCTTCGACATCCGGTTGGAATCTTCTTCGCTCTGCTGCTCGCCGTCGCGATAGGTGTACTGTGTTTTTGTCGGAAAAGGGATCAAGCTCTTGGAGGTGAGTCCTGAATACCTGATCGAGAGGGCAATGGGTCCGAAATGGGGTGCTTCTGCATCTATGTGCTAATCCAATTTCCTGACTACCTAGGCCTCACTCTACCATCCTCGAACTTCAACGTCAATAAAATACTCATCGGCTATCTCCCCACCATATTCTCGTCGGTCTTGGTCGAACCCTTCTGGCTCGCGTTGAGCAGAATGCTATGCCTTTTACAGCCCTTTTACGATCTGCTCTCCAACAGAGGCACAGCTCAGCGCACCATCAACGCCCCCTACGCGGCGATACCCGCACAGTTCGCCACGTTCCAGGCTCTCGAGGCAAGACACTTCCTTCTTGGGCTGGTCTGCTTTGGAGCGGCGTTGGGGAGTGTCTTGTCGGTCGGGCTGGGCGCCCTTTTCGACCAGCGGCCAATGCCCGTCATCTACCCGCTGAACATGTCCCGCCGAGCTCAGTTGTCTTCTCCCGAGCCGATAGTTTCCGTTACTCCTGCCGGCGGCGCGTGGTCTGATCACTTTCAAGTTGCCATGGCCAATCTGTCTTTCGGGACACCTTTGCCGCCATGGACGACGAGAGACCTCTCGTTCTTGCCCGTCTCTCTTTCGTCACCCTCACAATCCTTCGAAAAGGGCGTCATATACTCGGCGAGGGCTGTCGGGTTCGGGGTCGAGCCGTCATGCAAATCACTCGGGGCGTTTCTGACACAAAACGTCCCGCCAATGATTGATCCATCCCTTGCCGATCCCAACGGCAATTTCACCGACTGTTACAGGGACTATCGGTTCCCCGCGATGTGGCTCAAGAATGTGCGAGGGAGAAGAATGGAAGGAAAATACACCAGTGAGATCGTCTCGAGTTTCGCTCCATACAGTTTCTACCCGGTCTGCCCTCAATGGCTTATCGTCGGCTGGGCCCGCTCCGACCTCTCCTCCATCCTGATCAACCAGACAAGCTCCACATACGACTATTTCGGCGTGGTCAACTCGTCCTTTGTTGCATGCACGCCCGTCGCCACGGTCGCGGACTATGACATCAGATTCGATTATCAGGGACGCATCGTCAGCACATCAGCCGTGCAAAACGCCACTGCGCATCCACAGAGCCAGCATGCCAAGATGGCAGCCAGCCTCCAGGGCTTGGTCCACAATCAGACCGCAAGCTGGGAGTTCAACCAAAACTTTTGGCACAACGATTCCGTCTCGCAGGATCCCTTCTCGACCCTGTTGCGGCTAGAGTCGGGCTCCGATGCTCTCTTCGACCCCTCCGCCCAGACACCCGACCCCGAGCGGATGATCCCGTCCATCACCAGCGTCTACAAGCTGATGAACGCGCTCACCATCAATACCGCGCTCATGGCAATGGAGAACGCGACTCAAGAGGCCATTGTCGGCAGCCGCTCCACGGTCGAGGTGCGCGTGTTTGTCTCCTCCCCCGCCTTCTACGCCAGCCTCTTCGTCCTGCTACTCTACCTGCCGGTGACGGTGGCCTTCTACATCTGGGGCGTGAAATTCGCCTTCCCCAGGCTGCCTCACTCGGTCGGATCGCAACTTGCATACATCGCATCGAGCAGCCTCGCGAACGGGGTGTCGGATGCGAGGGAGCTTTTCGAGAGCATGGAGGGCATGACCTTCCGGTTCGGCACGCTGACGGGTCCGGATGGAAAGGAGGACATTGGGGTCGACTCGTCCGATAGGGTCACGCCGATCGAGCCGGCGTCTGTGGTCCAGCACCTGAAGAGGCGGAAAGTATGGTCGAAGCTGAGATGGAAGTCAAAAAAGACAGAACAGAAAGAGGAGAAGGTGTTGGAGAATTTTATCTGATTCATGACCATGGGGCTTTGATCCGTATCATATTTTTACATCTAGAGCCTTTTCCTTTACGAGATACCCCTGCTTTGAAAAAAGAATTCGAGTTCAGAAGTTGTGTGTGTTGCAAGATCTTACTCCTTGGATAGGTCGATACATCATGTTCCCTGTCAATGTATCACCAATCGACGTCGAAGTGACAGACCCCTTTTGCAAGATCTCATTCATGACTTGGCTAGGTGATTCAGAAGAGAACAGTCCTATCGTGCCTCATCATCAACGTCAAGCACCCTATCTAACATGGCTTCCAAGTCACGGATGGTTCACGACGACGCAAACATAAAAAGGGGTCCTTCATCCAAGGGTTAGGGTCATCCAAGACGCCTAGTGAGCCGCAGTGAAAGAAGGAACGGGGGAGGGGGAGGTCGAGGGACCCATGAGGAAAGAGGCGTTGGCGCGGGCGCTTAATCGACGGGAGCCAGTCCGTTCTGGGAGCAGCCCCTGTCCTTTCTTCTCGGCCCTCCCTCTGACCAGCATCCTCGCCTAACGCCAACCCTAACCCTGACATGCATCCCATCCTCACCACCATCACGCATCCTCACGATGACGCGCCGGCACCCTTCCCTACTAGTAC
The DNA here is from genome assembly GCA_003055955.1 of Escovopsis sp. AC. NCBI lineage: Eukaryota > Fungi > Ascomycota > Sordariomycetes > Hypocreales > Hypocreaceae > Escovopsis > Escovopsis sp. AC. Next base: position 540,932 of record NQYS01000001.1, on the reverse strand, counting down.
TGACTTTGAGGAACATTCGCGGCATCCATGACCCAAAGGGTGATCTCCATGATATCAGGCCAGACCCTCTTTCCATTGCTCCATCTTTCAAGTTCGCAACCCCCCGCGCAGGCCAGAACGCGCCGTCGTCGGCGCGATGTCGAAGTGAAATAGATCAGACCTCGAGGTGGAGCGCAAGTGCGGGATGCCGCCATACCGGCATCACACGCTCTAGAATGTCGTCAAGCTGTACTCAGTACTCGTATTCGTGCCTCCCGATTCCTCCCGCCCTGAGGCAGTGATCATTCGGCATCACATTAATGCATATCTCGGCACTGATCCTCAGGCAGTCTCACACAATCACAGGGACAGCACACGGGTGGGAAATCGCCACGATCCATATACCAACAGAATAAAATCTCTCGGACCCTCGCCTACTATATTCTCCTGCCATACTACAGCCAGAACAGCCCTTCTCCCCAACGGTTGCAACCATCCTCCATCGCTCAGTGTCCTCCATCCAATGCCTCGCTCGCTGAATTTCTGATCGAACATGGAATAAATAATAGGATTCGTTGCCAAGTCCCCACCACGACGATGGCACATGTATACCTGTAGTCTAATAACAGTGGTCGGCGTGGTGGCAGCAAGAATAGTTGGGAATAGTAGAACGGCAAAAAAAAGCAAGCGGCAAAACAACAAGGAAATTATAAAAAAAACAGAGAAAGAGGAGGAAAACAAGATAGAGGAGAAAAGATTATGACTAGCTCTTCTCGGCTGTCACGACGCCGCCAACGCCTCAAGTCATACCATGGAAGTTGCTTTGTCTAGAGTCGTCTGTCGTCAAAATAATAGCCCAACGTTCCTTTGGAAACAAGTTCTTGAATCATGCCATCGTGGTACGTCCGCGTGTGCGTCTCAGGTCCGTCTCGATCGAGGGTGTGGGTGGGCAAAATGGAGAGGGTGGGGAGGATCATTCTATGTTCCAAGCGCCTTCGTCTAGATCTCAATCGTCTTCATGCCGCCCTCGACGGCCTGGAGCTGCTCGCTGACGGCTTTCGATACGTCTGGTGATGACTCCCCCTTTGTCTCCTTGCCCTTGATCGAGCCGGACTCTGACTGATGAATCGACGAGGCCTTGGGGGTCGCCGCGCTGATGCTGCCTCGTGGCGAGGGTACCACCTCCATGTCGTCCAAGTCGTCCACGTCCACCAGGTTGGAAGGCTCGATAATGGCGTCCGCAAGCTCATTGGACACCGTCTCCTCCGTCACCCTTGTCAGGAAGTTCTTGGCGGGGCCGCTGGGCCGCTTGGGGCTCGTCAGCGGAGAGGACTCGGCGTGACGCTGCAGGGAACGCCCGCGTGCATCGCCGTCCGCGGGGCTGGCGTAAGGGGAGGCCGATCTGGAGCCGAGTGGCGAGCCAGTCTTGGACGGGACTTGCGACTTCCGCCTGGCGGCGCGTCGCCCGTACTTCTGATCCATCCTCCACCGCAGGATGTTGAAGTAGGACGGCTCGACGCGGGCATCCTTGAACTCTCGCAGCTTGAGCTCGTTGGTCTCTTCGTCGACGAACCACTTGCCGCTGCTAAGATCGTCGGCAACCAGGGCGAGGAAGGCCGCCCAGGAACGCGCCACGACGTATTTCGTATCGTAGTCGCGTCCAAACAGGATGATCTGGCCATACCGGCCGGTGGGACCAGGTGCCAAGTCGACGGCCAGGTTGTTTCCACCCCAGTCGCGGACAAGAGGGATCCAGCCCGCATGGGCGTACGCCTTCTGCACGGTGTTGGGCGGCACGCAGTCCTGCTTGGAGAGGAGGCTGTTCCTCCACTCGCCGGGGGCGTTCGAGGACGAGGACGAGGACGGCCGCTGCTTCGAGGAGGAGGCCTCGCTGCTGCCGATGGATGGCTTAGAGGCATGGGGCTTCGAGTTCTGCATGTCGAGCATGAATTCGTGGTTGACCTTTCTCCACGTCTCGTACTCCTGGACAATCTCCTCGCAGTCCATGAGCATGGAACCGAAGATGATGCCGGTCGGGTTTCCACCGCGTTCTTGGCCGTCGTGGACCATCAGGGACTCGCGGACGTCCTGGGGCAGGGAGCAGTCAAGCTGGTGCTCGACGTCGTTGAGGTCGTTGCTGGTCGCGCCCTCGCCGAGCTGGTCGAAGAGCTCCGGGTAGTTCTCCTCGGCCCAGGCGTCGATCCGCCTCCACGAGTGCTGGACGGGTGGCGGGGGAGGCAGGCCGTTCTCGAAGCTCTGCATCGGGACATCGCCGGTCTGGACCTCGAAGCCATCCTTGGTCGCATTCTGGGCCGAGATGGAGCGGAGGCCGGGGGAGTAGGCTCTGGCGGTCGGGGAGTTCGAAATGTTCGTGCCGGAGACCTTGGGGCTGCCGGCGCGGGAGCCCGAGGAGCGGCTGGTCTCGTCGAAGTAGGGCATGTTCACGTCTTGTCGGGAGTCAGAGGCGGTCGCGACGCCAGTCAAGATACCGTTTCGACCGTTCTGCAGAGGCACATGCCGCCCTGTCCGGTATGGCGAGTCCAGCGTAGAGTCTGGGAAATCGAGCTTAGCAAAAACAGAGGTTTGGATCATGGTCGAGTTTGATCTAGTCTGAGGGCTCACGTCGGTCGTTGCTGGTCATCGTGTGCCAGAAGGAGCGAAAGGCAGAACCGAATCTATAGTCGAGCTGTTAGACAGAGCACAGAACTGAGACCCGGGGAGGGGGGTGGCCCTGGAAAGGAGCGATAGGGGAGAGGGGAGCAGGAGAGGATAAAACGCACGTGTTCTCCATGGCGAAGTGCAGCGGGACAATGCTGTGATGCTTGATGTCGCGCGGTGATGATGTCGAGTTGGATAATTCAAGATCTCGGCGATTGTGGAGGAAGAAAATAGGGGGGGGGGGGGGGGGGGGGGGTGG
>NQYS01000001.1:517750-538011 GCA_003055955.1 Escovopsis sp. AC | reverse complement strand
GGGGGGGGGGGGGAGATTGAGATTGAATGATTTGGCGCTGAATTGCAGGGTCGGCAAACCAGAGGCACCTGCAGGTACGGACTTGTACTCCGTACACCGAGACTTGTTGGGCGCGCGTGCCTGCCAGCCTGAGAAGTTCTGAGGAGAAGTTGGAAGTACCGGTACAGTCGGCTCGCGACCCTTGCACGGCCTGAGGAGGCTACCAGTACGGAGTACGAGTAAGGAGGGCAGGAGCGGCCAAGCGAGTGTGCGTGTGAGCCTGGGCGAGGCCAAAAAGGAAAGTGCAGCTGGCAACTTGAAGGAAGTTGAAGGGACAGGAACAGGCAGGGGAAAGGACGGACGACGTTAAGGTGAACCGTTGGTGACGGGAGGAGGTGTACTCCGTAAGAGGGGCAGGAACGAAGGAGAAGATTACGGAGTTCAAAACTTGTGAAGGAGCAACACAACGGAGCGTGACGCCTGAATAAAGTTGGCGTCGTACGGAGGTACAGAGACATGGGAGCCAGAGGCGCCTCCACACAGACCGGAGTACGGAGTACATGCACGACGCGGAAGATCCACGGAGGGAGGACCCGTGATGCAAAGCTGCCAGACAGAGACAGGAGCCTTTTTTTTTCTTCTTCCTTTCCTCTTGCTTGCTCCTTCCCTGCTTGCTTGCTTGCTTGCTTTTCTTCATGCTCATCAATCCTTCTAACAAAGTTAAGTTACTCCGTACTTGCTTTTCCGGGTGCCTGGGGAAGGCGCCGCCAGCGAAAGGGAGACCAGAGCTTGGCAGTACTAGCACTCCATAGCAGCAGCACCATGGATAGCCCGGCCGGAGAATCGCAAGCCCCGAGCAGCCGCGCCACAGGCAAGATGAGGGATGAGGGAACTTTGCTTGATTGAATGGAAATTCTAAGGGGGGCAAAACGCCACGACCGAGAAAAAGGGACATGGACGAGACGCCTCTGCCCTTTGTTGACAGGCAGAGATGGTCTAGACTCTAGGATGCGGCTACGGCGCAGAGACCACTGAGAAGGGGCCTTGTATGAAACCTGCTAGAGCTCCGAGGTTCCTGTCTGGTGTTAGGACGGCGCGCTTCAGGGGAACCCCGTTCCTGGAGTTCCTGGATTGAATTGATTGATCAATCAATTGATTATGTGATGGATGGATTGATGGATGGATCTGGCTGGTATTCCGCGGCTCGTGATTGGTCGGCCTCCGGATAACAGGCCCCTGCCGGCCTGAGAGACGCAGATCCGATGCGCACCAATCAGAGGCCCGCCCTGGAATGCCGGCAAAACCGTGGCTTTCCATACAGGACGAGGATGGTGTTGCAGGGTAGGTCGGGAGCGCTGATGCTCCGGAGCTGCTGCCTGGGGGGCATTGATTGAAATGATCACGATCGATCGATGCGAGTCTTCAGCTTGGACTCCTCCTCTAGTTGAAGTCGGACGTGATCCCCTCATCTCCTCGCTTCTCCCTGAGTGGGAAGCACTTCGACTCCATCACCAGATCCGCCGAGGCAGAAGGGGACGCATCTTGAGCCGAGCCCGCCACAGAGACAACAGCAGAACAGATTCGCGTTTCTCACAGGTGGGAAAGAAGCTTTCGAGGCTGGTCATCCTGCAATGCAATGCAATGCACGCAGTCGCGCGGGCCACGCCTCATATCACGCTCCAAGCGCAGAACACAGCGAGACAAAGCCTCCCTTCTCTCTCTCTCTCGATAGCAAAGGCGCAGCACAGAGCCCACGCGAGGCCTTATCAGTGGTTGGCCGCCTCGCCGGTCTCAGCGGCGGGATGCAAGGCGAAGCGAGCTCGTGATTGATGGATCGCTAAATTTAGCCCAGATTCTCCTTGATTCACGGCTCAGACGCGACCTCCAAAGCGCGCGCCTCTCCAGACTTGCCGATACAGACGCTTGATACGCTTCAACGGGCATGGTGATGGGCAGTGATGAACGGCTCGGGAAAAGGGGGGAAAGAAGGGGCACATGTATCTCAACGCATACGGGATCGCTGCATCCAAAAGAGGGACAGGTTGCGATACATCCATACATGCTTGGGACCCGGTCTCAGGAAAGGGGCCGCCAAACACCGTGCGGAACGCATCGATTGCGAGCGCTCAACAACGACAAAACAACAACAACAACAATAACAACAACAACAACAACAACAACAACAACAACAACAACAGGAACCAGGACGACCAGGTCCCCGGCCAACGCAGGGGCAGCCAAGAAAACAACCTCCCGAGCTGCGGCCTGCGACAAGTTGCTTGCGACCTGCGCGTCCCACCGTCCACCGTTTCGCACATCCCGGACCTCCGTTTGCAACGGTCTGCCCCCCCCCCCTTCCCCCTCCCCCTCCTTCCGCCTTCCGGCCGGTCGGAGAGGGTCAGGCATCTGGCGGTCAGTTTGAACCATCCCCTTCGATCAAAAGGAATGAAAGGGAACCATTCCCCTCGATCAAAAGAAATATGAGCTCCAAGCGAAACGAGGGCGTTGGAAGCCGATATGAGGCGAGGCAGGGGCAAGACCACGAGAAAGGAGCACCAAGGAACCGTGATATGCAATGGCGAGAACCTCAGGACTGGGAAAACACGGCAAGTTGGCAAAGGCCCGACTTTTCGGCTCTCTCCTTTGCCGCGGCAGCGTGCAGAGGATTCGGGATACACAGCCCATCCTCCGGCGCCATGCGGGATGCTGTCTGTGACCCGGGACCGACACGTGCATCCTTCTGCGTGCATCGCTGGGAGTGCTCCAAAAATGCATTGATGGGCGGGACGCTGCAAGGTATGTGGAGTGCGAAGTTGGAATCCTTAACCCCCCCCCCCTTTTTTTTTTTTCTTCCCTCATGGTCGCGGGTTTGACAGACGCATGCTCGCGCAGCTCTCTGCTGTATCACCTTCTCACCCTCCCTAAATCATACGAGACTTCACATGATGTTCTGGATACGGTAACGCCGTGACTTTATGTACCCGTTCGGCATTAACTCGTATCTTGAGTGCATGGGACCATTGAAGCTCTCTATGAATATGTAGGTAGTAGTAGCAGTACTGATCCCGATAGCGCCTCGCATATCTTCGTTCGAAAACATCATCATTATACATACTAAGCATCAAGGCCATATCTCTACGTCTGCCACATCGCCTCGCTCAGCCCTAATAGCTTATCCCCCATCTGCCTCTTGGCCGCCGACGCGATCCCCCTCTCCGGATTGCACGAGCCCTCGCTGTAGCACAGCTCCAGCAGCACCTTGAGCTCCTCGTACGAGAAGACGTCAGCGGCCGTCTTCTCCTTGATGTCCCTGGCCTTCTGCACGATCGCATCGGGGCCCTTCTCGAAGAGCCCGAAGTAGGTCGACGCGCGCACCAGGTCCACGCCGTCCTCAACGTTCTTGAGGTTCTGCTGCAGGACCAGGATGTTGAGCTGCATGCGCCTGCAGCCGTTGCTGTTCATCGGCGACGCGATCGGCGCGTTGCGCACAAGGTACAGGTTGATGAGCGTCCCGAGCCCGTTGCGGATGAAGGCGACCTCCTTGTCGCGGAGGAAGCGCACAATCGTCTCGTCGAACAGCACGAGCTCGAGGTTGAGGCTGAGGATCTGCGGGTCCGGCTCCCGGACTTCCTGCTCGAGGAGATAGGGCGCCACCTCGGGGGAGAGGACGTTGCGCAGCGCGTAGATGATGCGGCAGCGGACTTCCATGTGCAGCGTCAGGATCGCCGTGCTGGCCAGCGTCTCGAACTGCGCAACGATGTAGTCGAAGTTCCTGTCGACGAAAGTCAGTCGCGCGCTCCTCTTCTTCTTCTTTCTTCTCAAGAATGGAACATCAAGGCACTTACTGCACAGTGTCGTTGGTGAGAGGGAGTTGGACTGGACCCTGTTCTGAACCAGTCTTAGTTGGGTCGTTCATCAGTGTCCATCGCTGGCCCGATTGCCGCGAGATGTTCTCCCGCGATGAATCAGTCGCCTGCATCGTTATGTGCCGGAGGCCCGATATCTTCGCGGAGAGCCACTTCATGCTCGTGTAGAGGAGACACAGAGACGAGATCGTGTCGCGGTCCTGGATCACGTCGCCCAACTCCAGCCTGTGCCGGTTCGTCTCATCGATCAGCATGTGCACCTCCGTCTCGGTCTGCTGGCCGGTGATCTCGTCCTGCAGCCAGAGCTCCTTGATCATCTCGTTCACCAGGCCAGGCTGCACGGACAGGCGGGCAGAGGCACGCAGATTGCCCGTGCCCGTGTTGACCACCTGCGCCTTGGTCACCAGGGACCTGTACCAGTGGAAACAGCGATCATAGTATCGGTTCATCTGGTTGACGATCAGGGAACTCAGCGCCTGGTCGGGCGGGATGGTGCCCAGCATCCGGCAGAATGCCGTGACCACCTTGAAGAAGGCGGTGGCGCCCTTGAAGACGGGTCGAGGGGACGACTGACTCCAGTTGGAATCCTGCAAGAATGAGTCCGACTCTCCGAAGACGGCATCACTAAGCTTCCCGAGAGTCTCGTCCAACTGAGGGTGGAAGACGTTCACCAGGAAGTTGTCGAGGAACGAGGTGAGCGTGCTGGTTGCGAGGTCGGAGCCGGGGGGCACGATGTTGCGCAGCCGCTGGAGGAAGAGCAGCGTCGGCGGCAGCAGCAGGCTCATGTTGAAGATGCTCGGCTCCACCAGGGACTTGTAAGAGCCCGATGTCTGCTTCTGAGCCCCATACAGCCCGCTCCTCCTCGGGCCGACCTCGTCCGCGGCTGACCGGTTCTTCTTCTCGTACTTGCGGGACCCGGCAGTCAGCCCCGGAACGGTCGCCTGGATGATGCCTTCGAGGGCCTCGAACTCGATGTTGACGGCGGTGGACTTGGAGTCGGTCTCGGAGAACTTGAAGAGGTGCTCCCGCATGACATCCTTGCCGATGACGTTGGCCCCCTGCGTCGGGGAGTCGAACTGGTAGACGTCGGCGTCCGTCGTGACGTACTTGTGGAGGAGGGACCGAATCTCGTTCTGGTAAAGGTTCCACAGCTCCTTGAAGCTGCCGAGCAGGGCAATGTTATTGCCGGCGCCCTCGCGTCGGATGAGCGCCTTGATCGACTCGTGGAAGACGCGCTGGCCCTCGGCGATGGCCTCGAACTTGCCGTAGAGCGTCCACAGCAGGTCGTAGATGACGTCGGCCCGCATCTGCGCCTCGCGGGTGCCGTAGATCTGGAGCCCCTCGGTCTTGCCCGCCGTGCCGCGTAGAGAGGTGGGGTGCCGCTGCTCGACCTCGTTGATGGTCTCGTTGACGACGCCGAAGAGCTCGACGGGCAGCCGCTGCTTGAGCGTCTCGACGGCGTTCTGCAACCTGCCCAGCTTGTTGAGGGCCTCGACGAGGAGGGTGATGTAGTAGAAGGTGTCGGCCTCGGGGTTCTTCATCGGGTCCTCGGTGACCGACTTCTCGAAGTCGATGGCCTCGAGGATCGTGCTGAAGGGCGAGATGGCGTTGGTCTCGGAATAGCTCTCGTTGTGTCCCTGGGCCTTGGCGAGGCTGTGCCATCGCTCCTGGCAGTAGGGCGACTTGAGGTACATGTGCTCGTGCAGCTCCTCGACGAGGATGTCCTGCAGGACCGACTCCTGGTTCGCGAGGTAGTTCCTCAGCTCGCTCAAGGCGCCGATGTCGTCGAGCTCGGGCTTCCTCAGCTTGCGCAGGGCGTTCTGCAGCACCTCGACGGCCGTGAGGAACCTCTTCTCGGAGATGCGCGCCTCGAGCTGGTCCGGGACCGCGCGCAGGTCGTCGAGCTCGTTGAGGGTCTGCAGCAGCTCGTCGTACGCCCGCGACTTCTCCGAGAGCTGCTTCAGCTCCGGGCCCGCCGAGCACAGGCTCGCCTTGGAGTTGGCGAGCGAGTCCCTGAGCGCGCGGACCCTCCGCTGCGAGACCTGGATGCTCGTCTGGATCTTGTGGAACGTGCCGATGGAGCTGTTGAAGCCCTGGTGGTGCTCGTGCACGATGTTCTTGAGCGAGTCCTGCAGGTACGTGTGCGTCTTCTGGAACTTGCGGTACTCGTGGGCCCGCCCGACCGAGCTGTTGTCGAGGAGCTGCAGCGCGAGCTGGACGGGGACGCAGTCGACGTGGCACATGGACGGCCACTCGGTCCGGATGTGCTCTAGGACCTGCGTGATTTGCCGCTCGGCGCTCGTCTCCGGGACACGCGGTCGAGACGGCAGCCGGGCCGCCTGGGGCGCCGGTCGGGCGGCCGGCTGGAGGACCGCAGGCGTCGACTCGAACCTGTCGCTCCTGTAGCCCGCGCCGTAGGGATCGTATTCTTCGTCGGCCGCCCCGAAGTTTCCGTACCCGTTGCCGTTGCGCGCTGGACCGCCGTAGTAGTCCGCCATGGCTGATGGTCGCTCGGTCTGATCTGGCAATGGCTTCTGGGCTGATGTCGTCACAAGAGGGGCAAGTCCCGACCGGACATGGTCGCCCAAGCCACGGGCAGAGCGGTCGTCGTAGACTTTCGGTAACGGATGGGTGATGGGAAGGTCGTTGGCTTGACTGGGCCTCGGTAATACGACAAGCCTCTCTGCGGAAACGAGATCGTGAGTGCAATCGACGGGATGGATGGATGGAGTCAAAGGTCCAGAAATGAAGCACGTCGAGATGATCCAGGCAGCGTTGAGAGTCGGAGGCTCGCAGTAGCTCGACCAATGCAGTTGATGTCAGGCTCAATCTGTGGCGCCACAGCATCCATCAGCTACCCTAGAGCCGACCCTGAGATTGCCTCCAGTCAAAAAGGGGCTCGATCACGTCTTAATTGCTTCCGCATCCTCCTCACCATTGTAAGCCATCGATTTCGGTGCGATAATTAAGATAAATATCTACAAACAAGGACTAATAGAACATGAAATTCCAAAGACGACTTGCAATATCGCTAAGACTGGACAACTCCTCCCACCTCGCTACCAATACGCCATCCGTGTCTAGTACTTAGTAGAGAGCCCAACCCCCCAGAAACCCCATCGAACCCGGTCTTGGTCGCCATGTCCCGGCAAGGGAAAGAGAATCGTCGTCCATGGAAGATCGAAACCATCCGCCGTCTCTTCCTGAAAAGCGGCAGTCTCCCAAGACGGTTATCGAGCTAAAGATGGCTTACCCTGATTATTCGCCGTGCTGCCAACCATTATCGTTACGCTTTTGATGCATTGCTCTGACGTATATTCTCAAAGGATACGGCGGAAGAAACGCCCAGAGCGGCTCTCCTATGCTGCTATCGAGGAGATGTTGGCGCCGACGGCGTCGTGCCGCCGCGAAGATTGATCTGACCGATCCTCGACACAATATTGCTCCCCACGGCGTCGACGGCTCCCCGGGGAGAGGTCAAGGTAGGACCTTGCGGAGCTGTCTCCTGGACGCGAAAAAGCTTGATGGCGGTGCCGCTCCAGATCCCCATGGGGCCCTTGGCGACCTGCAGCTCGATGGTGAAGATGACGCCCCACAGGAGAGATTCGTACCAGCCGAGGGCCATCGGGGACCACTCGAACGAATGCACCTTGATGGGGGAGGGCTCGATCCCGATAAACGTGATACCCTGGACCCGGCGGATGGCCTCGGGCGTGTGGCCCCCGGCGGTTGGCGGGGGCGGGGCAAGGTCGCCGGCCTGGTGGAGGACACTCATGAGCGTGTGCAAGGGCAGCTCGGGCAGCCAGCTGTCCAGCCACTCCGGCGTGAGCTCGAAGACGCCGTCGCGGGTCTGCCCGGCCGCCGAGTAGGTGCCCGAGCTCGTGGAGCTGTTTTGCCGCGAGAAGGACTGGATGTTGGCCGGCATCTTGCCGCGGGCCTTCTCCGACATCCCGCGCAGCTGCACAGGCATTGCGCCGTCCGCGTTGGCCACCGATGACGCGCGGGACGGGATCTCGCTCGTCGTGGACTGGGTCGGCGTGGCCTCGGGATCTCCCTCGCTTTCGTCTTCGGCATCGTTGTCGTCATCGTCGTCGTCGTCATCGTCGTCGTCGCCAATGGCAAAGGCGCTCTCTTCCGGCCCTTCCTCGAGCGTATGTGGCCGGGCCACATTGGCTGTTGGGCTTCTCGCGGTCTCGGGAGAGCTGCGACCAGAATCGAGGTCGAAAACCCCGGCTTGGCCGTTGCTATCCTTCCGCCTCCGATTGCGCCTCTCCATCTCCTCCCGCCCGCTCTCGAGAGTAAACGACCGAAGCGCCTCGATGCGCTTTCGGGATCCCAGGATGGATAGTATTAGTTCTGGATTTCTAGAGCAATTGTGATGAATAATGGAGTTGATGGATTCTAGCAAGGAACATAATAGATGATGGTTGTTCTCGTTAGCGAGCAAAAACGACGGCGAAGACATTGAAGAGAAAAGATGCATGAGCTGAGTGCTGCCGGCAGCGCTCAGTCCCTGGATGTGCGGCGCAATGTTGTTAATAACGGCCAGCACCGCAGGATACACAGGGGCAAAGTTTCCCTGACTCGTGCTCATGAGGGTGTAGAGGCAGTGGAGCAAGAAGTCGGCGTAGCTCCCCGTGAAGCTGTTGATCTTGAACCCGGCTGGGAGGCTGTCCTGCCCCTCGAATGTTCTGTTCAGGCGGATGCCGAAGGTTGGCTCGACGCTCAGGGTCTGGAGGATGAAGACACACATGCGGACAACTCCTTGTCTCGCGGGATCGTTCTTGTATTCAAGGGCATGGAATAAGCTTAGGACGACGAAATCGTGCGCCCTGTCGGTGTCGATGATGAATGATCGAAACCGCTTGTTGCACTGGACCAGTTCCCAGAAGAGCATCAGGATCTCGGGGGCAAAGTGGGCCGCGTTCTGCGATCCGGGCAGGTAGGATGCCTTCTCCTGAAGCGGCTGGTTGAGGATCCGCATCATGCCGTCGACCATGAACTGAAAGTCTTGGGGGCGATGTACCCTGCCAAAATAATGCCGGTAGTAGTTCTTGTTCACAGAGCTGGCGACGCTCTCAGGGACCGGGTATATGAGCATGGCGAGCAGAAAATGGAGCGAATACGTCACGAGCACTTGCTTCGTATCCTTGAACACCAGCGTGTTGTAGGGCACGCGCCAGCTCGCGGGATGGTATTTCATGGTCTTGAAAGACGTATTAGCTCCCGCCAATCTGACCCAGAAATTAAAAAGAAGGAGACATGGTGTACGTACGGTATTGAGCAGAGAGCAAAGCACCGACAGCACGATCTGCTTGTCGGGACAGGTACAGAGGTAGGTCAGAGTGCGAACGCCTCTCTTGGGAAGGCAGCTTGAAGTCGTATACATGCTCTGACCGGCAAGCGTCATGAGAAGCCGCAGGATCTCGCATCGATTGCTCTCGAACTCCTTGGTTGTCGCGATCGCCGTGTTGCACCCAACACCACTCTGCCATATGGAGTATGTGACTTTGGATCGGCTGCCCTGCGGGCGGGGCAGGGTGAAGTCCGAGAAGAACAGGAGATCGATCAGGGTGTCGATGAGCTCCTCCGCGAGGGGTTTGGCATCCTCGAATTCATCGGGTGGGGAGACGGCGCCCTTTGCGCCCTCGTGGGCCCCATCAAAGAGGACCTCATTGGCGATGGAGGCCTTGCGGGTCTTCTTCTTCCGCGGGCCCCAGAAGAAGGTCTCTTCCCACGAAGCCAGGTTCTCCTTCTCGTGGAGGTAGGGCAGGATCCGCGTGAGAATCCTGATGCAGTTCAGAGCCTCTCGCTCCGGGGCGATCTCGACGTCGGGGAAGGATGGGTGATGACGTAAGGCGAAGAGCCGCGACGTCAGGGCCTGGATGAGCGTCTCGACGTTTTCCAAGGCATTATCGCGGGTGCGGCGGATATCGGTTGGGGAGAATAAACTGAAGACGTCCTCGGAGGACTCGGGGAGCTCCCAGAACTATGAGATTGTTTGCTGTTAACATCCAGTCCGGCCACAACATACAAACATCAGTGCCGTTCGAGGTATGGAGGAGGGAAGGGAAGGGAAGCAGAAGAGAGAAAGGGGAGGGGGGGGGGGTGGGGGAAGAAGAAGGAAGCAAGTCGCAAGCAAGGTAGAAGAGTGTAGACAAACCGAGGTCCAGTAAGGGTCGCCGACGGCAATGCTTCGGTCCTCGGACAGCTTGAAGATGCCTCTTTTGAAGACCAGCTTGGAGTCGCTGGCTCCCATATTGGCAGCTAACGGCCCTTTCCGGGTGTGCCTTGCTGTCTGGGACGGCTCTCGCGGCAGAGAGCTAGGGTGATGCCACGTTATGGAGCTTCTCGATCCGGGGGTGGGTGGATCACCGGGGGTTTTACAAGGGATGTCGCAGAACACAGGTCGGCGGCGCACAAGGATCCATCGAAGGAATGAATCGTCGAGTCGACTCCAAAGAGGCTGCCGTCTCTCACAGCTGGGAAGGCTTTGTTCGATGGCCCGCGAGTCCCGGCTCGCGAGCGACTCCAAACGGCTCCAGAGAAGTGAGGCCTTGGCTCAGCGCCGTTGGCAGCGGGCCAATCACGTGCACAGGCGCATGCTCACTACAGCTCCAAGTGGAAGCTGCTGGTCATGCGTCATTTCGGATGCGATCATGCTGACTCATCTTGCGTCTTTCACCGAAGTTCAGCCGCGTATCTCTTATCGATAATCGATAAAATAAAAAGCTGCCCTCGAAGCTCGATTATCATGATTTCCAACTTCTATCGTGTTGATGATGGAATTCTTCCATTTCCTTTTCCTCCCTTTTGGTGGCCTTTGGTGAAGGGGCATAAACTTTTGAAGCAATTGGCAAAGTCACGGACTGTGCGATCAAGAGTTTCAGTCCTATTTCACCTTTTTCTTCTTCCGACAAGACCGCCGTCCCGACCCGACAAAGATCTGTCCCTGTTACGCGTGGGGGACACTCTGCTCCGACCCAGATGCTCCGCTCATGGTGTCGCATCAGATCGGTGGCCAATCTGGCCGTCTTCCATGCGGCCGCTCGCCATGATGTTGCCCGGGCCGCGGGTCTGAGATGCCTGTTCACGACGGCGGCGGCTAGCAAGTCGAAACAGGCCCGCGCCATCATTCTTCAGCAGAAAGCCGACAGGCTCGCCACGAAAGCCGCGACAAAAGCCACGATGAGGGCCGCGAGAAAGGCCGCCAAAGCCGCTGCCAAAGCCGCTGCCAAAGCCGCTGCCAAAGCCGCTGCCAAAGCCGCTGACAAAGCCGCCAGCGACGATGCCGCGGCTGTCCCCAATGATGAGGAAGCTCAAGAGAGCGGAGACAAGGGGGCCGAGAAACCGAGTCAGGAACTCTCCGCACAGGGACCTGGCGTATGGATGTCCTTGCAGGCGAGGCTCCAGGGATGGAGGAAACCAAAGGACACCGACGACGAGCTCCGGATAATACCGGGAGAGATTGAGCCGGCGTTCTTCATTCAAGAAGCCGCGACACCCGTGGAACAGTTCCTCGAAGCAGAGGATGGAGAAGGTCGAGAGAGGGACGAAGCGGCAGCAGAAGAAGATGAAGGAAAAAAAGGAAAAGGAAAAGAAATACCCAAAGAAAAGAAAAAAGAAAAAGAAGCAAAGAAGAAAAAAGAAGAGACAAAGGAAGAGATGGAAGCCAGAAAACTGAGCAGAAAAGCGAGACGGGAAGAAGCAAAGGCTGCCAAGGCTGCTAAAACTGCCGTGAAAGTCCAGAGGAGGGCCAAGAAGGCAGCCAAGTCTCAGACAACGACCGAGGAGCTCAAAGAGAAGAAACTCATCCGCAAAGCGGCCAACCTCAACGTGAAGACGCTCAAGCCCGGGGAACTCCGACTCCAGCCCGTCGAGGAAGACGCCGTGTTGAATGTTCCTAGATTAAGCTATAACCTCGACCGTGCCCTGTTCAACCCGGGCGTCTACCAGCTGCAGGACCCCAGGTCGCGCGTCTTCAACTTCGACCCCTATCTGACCAACATCATGCCGGTTGACGAGTTCGACTTTGACGCCCTCAAGGAGTACATCACCTCCTCCAAGGACGTCAAGCTGAGAGAGCTCAGCGCGAGGTACGGCATGAAGTACTGCGGCTCGACGTCGAGCATGACGTCAATGCTGGCCCACTTCCACTTCCTGCTCTCGGCCTGGAGGCTGCCAAACCTGTCGACCCTCTCCCGATCGCTGGTGCCCGAGTCGTTCAACTTCACCAACCTGACCCGCGGCCCGGCGGCGGCCTTTGCGCACTTCAAGGACGGCGTCTACGCCATCGATGCGGACAAGCAATACGACACGGAGAACATCCTCAGCTCGCTTGGAAAATCGATGGAGAAGCTGCTGACCCTCCCGAAGGAAGAGTACGAGAAATACCGGCGCACGCGATCGCACCAGCTCACCGAGGAGGAGAAGAACGCGGAGGAGTCGTTCCACTACACCACGATGGGCGACTTCATGATGCGATCACAGCTCGACGCCCACGACCCCAGGCTTCCCGGGACGGGCATGTTCGATCTCAAGACCAGGGCGGTCGTGTCGATCCGGATGGACGTCCGCGGGTACGAGAAGGGCGTGGGCTATGAAATCCGAGAGCGGTTCGGCCAGTGGGAGTCGTTTGAGCGAGAATACTACGACTTGATCAGATCGGCCTTCCTCAAGTACTCCCTACAGGTGCGCATGGGCCGCATGGACGGCATCTTCGTTGCCTTCCACAACACGAAGCGCATCTTCGGCTTCCAGTACATCAGCCTCTCGGAGATGGACCAGGCGCTCCACGGCACCCCGGACACCAGACTTGGCGATCAGGAGTTCAAGGCCAGTGTGACGCTCCTGAACGAGCTCCTGAACAAGGCAACGGAGCGATTTCCCGGAAGGTCGCTCCGGCTGCACGTCGAGACGAGACCGACAAAGGTCCCCTTGACGTATTTCTTCGTCGAGCCGGTCACGGATGAAGAAATGCGAGAGGCCCAGGAGGCGGGCAAGTCGTCGGCCGAGAAGCTTGAACGCGACATCTTGTCCATGAACGAAGATGATGTCGTACTGGAGCCTTCCGAAGCGGATGAAGACCCGGAAAGCGGGAAGCCAGAATCAGAGGCTGAGTCTCCTGCGGAGGATGCCGATCCATCGACGGACAAGACTCCGGAGGCCTTCGAAGGAGAGACAGTTGAGAGCGGAGTCGACGCGGCCTGGGAGAGCATGATGGCTAAGGTCGAGGAGACGATCGAGAACGAGTCTCTCGGCATCGGATCCGTGAGGGAGGCCGTCCAGGACGCCCTGGAGCACAGCGGACTGTTGGCGAACAAGAGCGAGCTCGAGACAGAGCAGTGCCTGGATGCCATGGTGTCGTCGCTGATGGCGCACTCTGCCAAGGTCCGCAGCTTGCGGGAGAAGCCGGCCGACGGGGACGAAAGTCTTGAACTGAGCCGGCAGGTCGAAGAGGAACCTAGCTCTCCCGAGGAAGCGACAAGTTCAGTCGAAGATGCCGCGGAGGAAGTCTCATCGGAGGAGGTGGAGGAGCCACAGAGCCGGGGCACTTCACTCAAGGATCTCATTCTCAAGGCCACCGAGGACATATCCGAAAAGCAGAACCCCACGACGTTCCAACAGATGTTTGCCGACCTAGCGACGCAGTCCAGGCAGCCTGCCACGGAACAGGCGGAGGAACGGGAGGCGGAAGAGGACGAAGAAGAAGAGGAAGAGATGAACGTGGATGCTGTTCTGGCTGAGGAAGAGCAGCTGAGCAGCAACACGGTAGCTGATGAGGTTCAGGATGAAGACGCGGCATCTGATGTCGAAGAGGACCTCGCGGAGGACGAGGCGAAAGAGGACGACATTGAAGGCGAGAACGAGGGCGAGGGCGAGGGCGAGGGCGAGGACGCAGTGCTTACGCCTAAGGACAAAGGAAGCCAAAAGCCGCCCAAGAAGAAGCGTGAGTTGATGGGTCTGTACGTCACGATCCGCAACAAGGTCAACGGGAACCCCGTCGAGCGGCCCAACGGAAACGACAAGGACATGGACTGGTCGATCGAGTACGCGGTGACGGAGCTCCCCGCGGACCGCGCGCACAAGATCTACGGGGACATCAAGAAGCGCCGGCGGACGGTCCTTTCCAAGGACGCGCCGTCGAACTGGCACTTCATGTTCAAGGGGCATCTGCCGCTCATGACGAGGAAGGGGGAGATGTTCAGGCAGGAGCGGGAGATTGAGGAGGCGAACCGGCCGATGTTTGTTGCCTGGGATGAGGAGCCGCTAGCCAACGGCTCGGCTGAGGCGGGGGAGGGCCTAGCTACACGTGAGGAGAGCACGCCGGAGAATGAGGAGACCAGACCTGAAGAGGAGGAGCGCAAGCCTGAAGAAGAGGAGAGCAGGCTTGAAGAAGAGGAGAGCAGGCTTGAAGAAGAGGAGGTCAAACTTGAAGAAGAGGAGAGCAGGCTTGAAGAAGAGGAGGTCAAACTTGAAGAAGAGGAGAGCAGGCTTGAAGAAGAGGAGGTCAAATCTGAAGGAGAGGAGGGCAAGCCTGAAGAGGAGGGGGGCAAGCCTTCAGGCGAGGAGGGCAAACCCTGAGAGGAGGGCAGCAAGCCTGCAACCAAGAGACCACGCAACAGACACACGAAACGATGAGTCGCAGCTACTGGATCGGACCGAGCCTTGATCGATTTCTCCTCCCCTCAGAGGAGGGAGGGAACGGATGACGCATGCCATGAAGCGGCAGACAGAATCACAGCATTGGCATTGGCATCAGCATATACGGGACGGCGGGAGAGTTGGCCGCCGGTCTCTTGTACAATCGGAAAAGGCCGGGGACGCGCAAATCTTGGCCAGCTGCCACGGCGATGTGGCCAAAGGAGGAGTTGGTATATAATACCATACATGTCGTATTACTGTATTACTGTATTACTGTATTGCTGTGTTGATTTAGTTGCTCACCTCTCTTTCTCATAGTTTCTTTTCAACCCCTTGCGATGATGAGTGAACATGACCTGGACATAGTGCAATACAGCTTCAAGACCTCATGAGAAGGACGCATGCCCCCCCCTCGCTGATGACTGGGCATATCACACATTAAGGCCATTCCAGATGCAGGAGGGCATCTCCGGCTTGGGTAGCATCCAGTGAGACGATGACCCATTTTCGCCGCCACGATGCCCCGAACCTCGGCAGACCCTTTCCATTACTTGATGAATACATGTATGTGGATGATGAATGTGAGGTTGATTGAATTCTTCTATTTATTCATCCATGGCTCAAGTCACCTGACGAGTCGTGATTCACGTGCTTTGTACTTCGAGACGCGACCCCGTGACCGCGTCTTGTCTTGTCTTGGAGCTTCAAGTCATTTGAACTTCTCCTCTTCTCCCCATCGCCCCGTCGCAACGAAAGCCAAGACTTGGACGTCGTGCGCTCGCCTCGCACGCGCCGCTGATCTTCGACAAGGATGGACCAAGCCTTCCGGACGAGTGTCCACGGATCTGGGGTGCCCTGGCCTGTTCGAGGGACGAGGCTCCGGCTGCAAGGACCATCGTGAAGCCCGAGAGCCCTACCTATTGACGTCCTCGAACCAACGCAATGGCTCAGATCCCGGAAACTCATCGGCACTATGTATGCGCTCGCTGCTGGGATAGTTCAAGGATCAAGGACCTTTGCGACAGACTCTTCCAGCAAGATGGAACCTGCGAAAGATCATTAACCCCTCGAAAGGGGGGGAGTCAGGCTGGCCATGGGACTGGCCGGGGATGGTCACCCCCCCCCCCCCCAAACCACCGGCTGCCCCATCGTGGGCTACGCTGCCTCTTGTTCCGACAAGAAAGGCTGACGGCTCGACTGGTCACCCCCGAGTCCTCGAACTCGTACTGGTCCAGCTGCAGATGGCTCCTTGCTCGCATCGCGGAAGATGGTGGCCACTGCTCATGCCTGTTGGTCGCTGACACGATCCAGCCGACTCTCGGCTCCCCCAACACGATGGACCTCAACAGCCCTGGCTGGAAAGTCGCTCTTTCGAGTTTGGTATATAAAGAGATACGGCATGCGTCGCTTCCACACTGTGGTCCAAAGGAAAGAAAGAAAAGAACTCGGCTTGAGCCTCGAGCCAAAGAGATTTGAACCTGCGTGGTCATCACGATCGACGGCTCATCTTGCCATCAACGTCAACGACGATGCGTCTTCGCTTGGTCCTGACGCTGCTGGCCCTTGGGTCAGCAGCCCAGGATATCACCAACGATGGAGAGTCTGCGCCGGAAGAGACAGCACTGGGTGCGCTTGTTGAACGCGAGCCCCTTCAGACCATGGGCGTGGCGGACGACATCTGGAAAAAGATCAAGGACGGAGCTTCCTGCTCTGCCTGCCAAGTCAGCCATTCTTCAGACCTGCACACCTATTCAGGAAACATGTTTGCAAGTACTCATTCGCAAATAGGGCATTCTCGGCTTGCTCAAGGGGTTGGCCTCTTTCGGTGACGGTCCCGTCGTCAACGTCGTCACGGACATCTGCAAACTAGCCAAGGTTCGTGGACCCCCTTTTTTCCAATTTCGAATGACATACGGAGTACAAAAGGTATTGATGAAATCTCCACAGATAGAAGATGCGGACGTCTGCGAGGGCTCCATAAAGCTCGAGGCCCCCGTCATCGCCAACGCTCTGCGGAACATGACCCTCGGCTCGGAAAAGGCCAGGCTCTTCTGCAGCACCTTTTTCGGCCTCTGCCCGGTCCCAAACATCCCGGAGTGGAAGATCGAGTTCCCTTCAGGCCCAAACCCCGCGGCGGAACGGCCCTTGCCGAGTGGGGGCAAGCCCCTGAAGGTGGTGCAGTTCTCCGACATCCACGTCGATCCGCACTATGTTGCCGGGTCAAACACGCAGTGCACCAAGCCCATCTGTTGCAGGTGATTCAAGCTCATCGCGGGACACGCAGAAGGAATTGATGCCGCTGCATGGACTCTTTGCTGACGTTTCAGAGGAAAGACCGTACACCGACAATGATCTACCAGGCAACACCAAGTCGCCGGCCGGGCCCAACGGCGATCACAAGTGCGACTCGCCCGTCAGCTTGGAGTTGAGCATGTACGATGCCATCAGGCAGATCGTCCCGGATGCCATCTTCTCCCTCTTTACCGGGGACATTATCGACCATGGCGTGTGGAACACCACTGAGGCTTCCAACACACAGTCAAGTCGGTCACCTCCCCCTTACATACCTCCTCATGCGTGTCCAACGCCGCCACAATCATTAGAATGAGGGTCTCCTCTGACCGAATCTGACGCTGATCCCCAAATGGTACCTACTAGTCAACGATGCCTATGGCTACATGGGTACACATCTCGGCTACGTCTACGGCACGGCGGGGAACCATGAAGCCAATCCCACGAATGCCTTCCAGCCGGCATCGGTCGGCAACGCGACCGACTGGCTCTACCGGGTGCTGCAGTCCCAATGGGGCCGATGGGTCGAGTCCGCCGAGCTCGCCAAGATCCAAGCCATGGGCGCCTATTCCACCAAGCACCCCAACAGCAACCTCCGCATCATCTCGCTCAACACGAACCTCTACTACCGGATGAACTTTTGGATGTACCAGCCGAGCGTCGGCAAGGACCCCAACGGCCAGATCGAGTGGCTGGTGCAGGAGCTGGACGCCGCCGAACGGGCCGGCGAGAGGGTCTACATCATCGGGCACACGCCCCCGGGAGAGAAGGATGCCTTCGCCGCGGCCGCCAACTACCTCGACCAGGTCTTTAACCGCTACTCTTCGACCATTGCGGCCATGTTCTGGGGCCACACGCACTCGGACCACTTCGAGGTCAGCTACTCCAACTACCGCAGCGACTACAGACAGCGCAACGTCAAGGAGGCCTCCCTGGTGTCGTACATCTGCCCGTCCCTGACGCCCATGTCGGGCATGCCCGCGTTCCGCGTCTACGACGTCGACCCGGTCACGTACGCCGTGCTCGACACCGTCACCTACATGGCCGACACGAACAACACGGCCTTCCAGGCGACGGGCCCCGTGTGGACCAAGTACTACTCGGCCAAGGAGGCGTACGGATCGCAGCTCGTCCCCCCGCAGACGGACCCGCAGGCCGAGCTCACCCCGGCGTTCTGGCACGACGTGACGGCCATGTTCGAGAACAGGCCCGACGTCTTCCGCGAATACCTGTCCCGCAAGAGCCGCGGGTGGAGGAGCGTGGCGCCGTGCGAGGGGGACTGCCTCGCGGCCGAGATCTGCCAGCTGCGGGCGGGCCGGAGCCAGGACAACTGCAACAAGGTCAAGCCCGGCATCCACCTGACCAAGAAGGCCACAAAGGAGAGCGCCGTTGACGGTGTCAACGAGGATGCTGGCGACGAGGTCGGCGCGGAGAGTGTCGAGGCGAGCGGCTTCGGGGATGCTCACGAGCACGACTGCGGCGAATCGACGGGCTCGAAGACGTTAAGCTCGTTGATCGTGGCGAAGAGGCTGCTAGAAACGCTGGAGAGCAGGTACCAGGAGTTGAAGCGCAAGGTGTGAACAATGTAGGGGCATGACTGGAGAGAAATGCGTCGACGCCCCTGAGGGGGGATCCTCGCATCTGATGAGAGCATTGGCAGTTTTTTTTCCCCCCCCTTGGCGTAGGTTCTCGTTTTGTGAAACTTACGAGTCGATCCAATTCTCAACGAAGTGGAAGTCAATTTCAGTGTTAAAGGAGCGAGTATCTGATGGAGCTTTCCTTTGTTGATCGGATCATTCGCAGGTACTGAGAAGAAGGGGGGGCTTTTGTCATTATACGCCTCATACGGAAGACATGGATCCTAGTCCCTGGAAATACTCTGGGGGTTTCCAAGGTTTCTCCTCTTTCGACCAGAATAGAGAGTCATCAAGCCTGCGGCTGAGCCATCTCCGGCTGGGGCCTGTCTCTCTCCAAGAAGGGGAAAACAGCTAGATCTCCATTAAGCTCGCCGTGATGCTGAGCCACAGTCCACCAGGCTAGGCCATGAGTGTCAGGGGTAGCTCGCTCGCGGAACCTTTGTCTGAGGTCGTATTGAACTTATGCATTCCAAGCTGTACTCCGTAGACATGACCGCATATGCATTGTGAAACAGGCACAGGTCAAAGAAACCCGAAGAACTTCTATTCATAGCCTTTGGAATAGGTCGATTGTCACAGGCAGCAGGGATTAGTGCGGTCCGCGGGATGGTTTTGGAGGAGTCCGTAGGTAGTGCTTATGGTTGCGGAGCGACTCGAAAGCAGTCAGCGCGAAAGAATACCTGTACCGAGTACGGAGTAGAGGCTTCAGAGTCTCTCCGAGAGACACCTGGTTGTGATAGCCTCATTTCTGCTTGGGGGCAGAATTGTTGCTCAAATAATTCCTGATATTATAGACAAGCCCACTACAGATGGTGCTCTGGTCGGGACGGAAGGAAGTCTGATTCCATCGAGAAGCGCTGTTAACTGGGACTTTTGCTGATGGAATAAAAATCGATATTTAGATCGTGAGTTTTGGATTCAGTCAGTGTGACTCTTAGTCGTATCGATCGAGGCCAAGATGATGTGTGGCCCAACTTGAAGATAGGGAAATGCCACCCCTGAGACGACTACAACAATGAGGTGGTAGATGCTTGCTCGAAACCCGCGGCTGATCTATCTTTGAGGCGGGAGAGGTCTGTCCCGAATCTGGAAAAATAGAACACAAGCCAACCGCGGAGGGGCTGCCCCTTGCGTAAAGTAAGGGAAATATCCCAGGACTCCCGAACACTACAAACCCATACATCATGGATACCTGCTGTAAATGGACAGTTTGGCTGTCGGAGATGCCCCTGGTGTGCTGCAAGATTCGATTCTTGATGAGGCTGATGTCAGGCATTGGACGGGCGAAGAATAGATCCGTGAAGAGCCGTGGCAGGGATCCCAAGACTGCCGACCCGTGTAAGAGCTCGCTTTCGGATGATGAATGACGCCAAGGCTCGAGAGCTTCAAAGGTCTGCAGAGACCGGCCTTGATCGACATCATAAACGCGATGTGCCCCCACGGTCCTCGCACTTCCGAGAAGGGTGACCAGCAGGGCTCTCCGAATCCAAACAGTCTCATATTGTCAAAAGGAGGACGACACGCATATCCAACGCAAACGCCCGCCTCCACGCAGAAAAGCGCAATACCCCCCCCTTCCTCTTCCCATTCCTCGGGCAGCCAAGATGCATCCGAGCTTCCTTGCTCTCCTGGCGCTCGTCGTCGGCTCCTTGGCCCACGACGCCTGCATCAGCGCGTGCAGGCCGCTGCACGAGGCATGCTGCCGTGACCAGGGCGCTCCCGAGTGCCACCTCTTCGGCTCCTGCGACTTCGAGGTCACGCCGTCCGCGGACCCGGCGGCGTGTGCCGCTCGAGCACAGAGCGACTGCGAGTTTGTGAGGCCGCCCCTGACGCTTCCCCCCCC
>NQYS01000001.1:473709-512739 GCA_003055955.1 Escovopsis sp. AC | reverse complement strand
CGAATGGGGGTGCGAATGGGGGTGGGAACGGGAGTGCGAATGGGGGGGAGCTCAGGACGGCGCAGGACTTTGACGACGACGGGGAGACGGCGGCGGGGAGCCGGCTGTTGAAGCTGATGCAGGCAATGGGGGTGTGGGATGCGATGGTGGTTGTGACGCGGTGGTACGGCGGGGTGAAGTTGGGGCCGAGGCGGTTTGCGGTGATCAACGGGGTGGCGAGGGATGGGTTCGTGAGGGCCGGGATGGTGGTTGAGGGGAAGAAGAAGAAGAGGTAGGAGGGGGGGGGGGGGGGTGGTGGGGGGAATAGGGGTGTTTGTTTGTGATGATGATCGCGAGTGTTGAGGGATCTTGACGGTTGATAGATTTGGATGGCATTTCGGGGCTGTATTACTTGGACATGATGTTTGTTTGGCATGGCACATCTATATACATGTGCATGGTTGTTCTCGGATTCAGGACCAGCAAAAGGTCATATTGTATATATAAGGGTTGGATATATGAACAGGATGAGTTCAACGAGGCCGGTTTAATGTCCGAGAATAGAAATTCTCTTTCACGAGCAAATTTCCAGGATCCTGTCCTTGGAAAGGCTGCGAGTTTTTGAAACAGATATGCGAGTGTAGATATCGAGTCCTTATTTGAAGGAATCGACCTGGTGCTTTGGTTATTTTTTTTCCTCTTTCATTACATGTAATATCCATCTTTTTTTCCTTCACTGTATGTGTTCCATGTGACTGAGAGTCACGGACTCTTGCCGAGCAAGGGCTCCAGGATCTCCATGGCCCAGGCGGCCTGCTCCTGAGAGAGGACGACGGCGCCGGCGCGGGCGGTGGAGAGGTAGGACAGCTCGGTGCCCTCGGACATGTGGTCGTCCTTGACGAGCCTTCCTGCGACGCCGCAGACGATACCCGTGGACTCGAAGGGCAGGCTGACGAGGTCGAGCATGATGGGGACGAGGACGGCGTCTGTGTCGCCGACAAGGGTGTCGCCGAACAAGGGCAGGAGCTGCTTGTCGAGCAGCAGGGAAGGGGGGTCGTCCTGGGCGAGGGTGAGGGAGAGGAAGCGGGGCTGGGAGACGAGGGCGGAGACGATGCAGGTATAGAGCTTGGCGTCGACGTGGTCGACCCAGGTGCGGCGGTAGCGGTGATCGGCGGAGCCCTTGCGGCTCATGGAGGAGCGGTGGGCGTTGTAGGCCTGCTGGATTGGGGAGGTCTCGCGGCCGGAGCACTGGACCAGCTCGAGGCCCGGCTCGACGCGGGGGACGACGCTGCGCTTGTGCAGGAGCTCGAAGGTGCGGGCCTGCAGCTCGTCGTAGTCGGGGAGGAGCTGGAGCGGCCGTGAAGACGGAGGGGGCGGCGGCGGCGGCGGCGGGGGGGGGGAGGAGGGGGAGGCGTCGTCGTGGTCGTCTAGCGGGGGCGCGGGGTCGCCGTGGTGGTGGTGGTGGTGGTGGTGGTGGTGCGGATGATGGTGGTGGTGGAGGTGACGCTGATGGAGGTCATGGAGCTCGTGCTGATGGAGGCCGAGGGCGGCGGAGGCACTGTTGGTGGTGTTGGTGTTGTTGTCGTCGTCGCTTTCGCTGTCGGAGAGCTCGAAGCCCTTTGCGAGCAGGGCGGCGGAGACCTTGTCCCTCTCCTTTGTGGGGACGAGGATGAAGTCGGAGTAGTAGGTGGTGATGAAGAAGATGGGGATCCCGGCAAAGGCCAGCGGGGAGGAGAGCTCCATGACGCGGCCGGCCGGGTGGAGGCCGGCGCTGATGACGGCGAGGATCATGTAGGTGTCCTGGAAGACGGAGACGCGGGCGGCGAGGGCGGGCGGGAGAGCGGCGATGGCCGGGTGGAAGACGTTGCGGGCCCAGGAGGAGTGGCAGACGACGGAGCACTCGATCGGGGTGACGCTGATGTTGAGGAAGCCATGCTGCTGGCTGACGGAGGCGAGGCCCGGGAGCTCGTACTCGGAGGAGTCGCGGGCGAAGTTGAGGCTCTGGGTCTGGGGGAGGAGGGTGCGCAGGATGGGCTGGAGCAGCTGGGCGTAGAGGTCGAGGGGGATGTGGATGAGCGTGTAGGTGCCGGACTAGACAATGTGAGCTGGAATTCGATGGAGGAGTAGAAGAAAGTAGTTCGACAGAGAGTAGTAGGTAAAGAGGTATAGTAGTATCGTGGAGGATGAGGCGGATGAAGTCGGATGAAGTCGAGGATGAAGCATCACGTGAGTCGCCGACGGGGTGGAAAGGGAACCTACGAGGAACGAGACTTGGGCGTTCATGATGCCTCGAGGTGGTATTTGATCAAGGGGATGAGGATGGAGGATCGAAGAGCCGTTCAGTCATCAGGTTCATTAATGGTGATGGAAATAATAGGTGACAAAAAAAAAGGGGGGGGGGGGAGAAGAGAGTTGAGAGCAAGGAAAGAAAAGAAAGAGGATGGATGCCGCATCTCTTTTTATTAAATGACGAGACTGAGCATCCAGGAGGCTCGATGCTTGAGAGGAAGCTAGCAGTTTAGCCCAATCTCTCCGGTTTTTTTTGTTGTTGTTGAGCAAAGCAATTGATTGATATTGATGGATCAATGATGTCTAGGCTTGAGAAGGATATGACGCAATCCTGCCTGATATCGACCACGACCATGAGGAGGAGGAGGAGGAGGAGGAGGAGGAGGAGAGGGTGGACGGTTTCTGGAGCCGCTCGAGTCGGCTTGGCTCTCCGGAGACGACGTCCTAGACATGGGATTCTATGGATACAGGTAGATGGTCCGTATGAGTACATCCAGGTTTTGATGTGTACGAGTACTAGAAAAGAGGATGGAGGCGTCGATGCGTTGTGCGTGCGGCGTTGCAGCGTCCCGAGTCTCGAGGCTAACGCACGCCCAGCGGGGACCTGCAGGAATCTGCCTGTTCCTACTCCGTGCAGCCGGATCTATCTCTGACATACAGATACAGATGAGTGAAGCTGATGGTGCTTGTACGAGTACAGATCATACAGGCATAGGTCTGGAGAGTCGGTCCTCGAGCAGCTCGGCGTCGATACGAATCGTCGAGGCGCACATCATGGAGACGACGACTCCAACAAGGTGCTCCATCCTCCGCACAGGTATGTACTCCGTATGGAGTACTCGTACTCGTGACAGGGAGACCTGGCAAAGGTCACAATGAGCTGGATCGGGGCATCGTGATAAGGCTAGAGGCATCCATGATCCATCCATGATCCATCCAGTGGCCACGGACCAGTGACCACGCCGCGATGCCGCCCACTGGCCGGGATGGCTCCGTCAGGTGGCACCAAGCACCATGCCTGCAGGCCGTTGCACCCTCAGTCCGTCTTCCGTCGTCTGTCATGACAGGTCGATTCCATCAAGTCCATCGACTCCATCCAGCATCGCGATGGCTTCTCCGTGTCGAGATTTCATCCTCGCACTGTCATCTACCGCCGATCTGGCAGGCACCGCGGGGGAGCACCTTCCCTCCCTCAGCCCGCAAAGACAAAAAGGCAGGTGACGGATCCTCGGTTCCTTCCCGATAACCCAGCTTCCCCCACCGACCAATCACAGCTCGATCAAGCGCCCCACCCGTCCCCACAATCCCCACGACTCCGGAAAATCGAAAATGAAACTCCAACTTCAGCCCGAGATTAAAAATAAAAAATAAAAATAAAAAAATAAACATCATCATCATCATCCCGCCGATGCCGACGACGATTCGAGACTTGCGGCTGCGGCTCTTACGATATCTGGGGGGAGGGGGAGGGGGCCCGCCAACGGTCTGCGATGCCGGAGCACTTGCGCGATGAATCATATGACCGGCCGCCATGCGAATGATGATTTTATTCTATTTTACGGAGTATTCTATTTTACTTTCCTCTCTTTTGCTTCATTTTTCCTTCTTCCTCCAGCCAGCCAACCCTCCATCTCACGCCCACGGCGCAGTTCCTGCAGGGGGTCGGCATGTGTGCCACGATGCGTCATCCTCCATGCATGCAGACGCATGCCTCGAACCGACGACAAGGACCATGTCCTCGTACTCGTATGTATGTATGTACGGAGTACTCCGTACTGCGTACATGGACCGCCGGCCAACAAACGGCTATCGTCGCATCTCGTGTGTCCCCCGGGCCGCCAGGGTCTCGCTGACAGTCTCCCTCCTCATCCTTGGGACTCGAAACAGGTTCCTGGACAGAGGCAACGGCTTCGTGTGAGCCGCGGCGATATCGCAATCGGCCTGCTTGGATGTCGTGACATGGCGATTCGATGCGCGGCTCTGGCGCAATCCTCGCGGCACCCACAGCTGGCCCTCCCAGCCCTCCCTGCCTCCCGTCTCTTCTCTGCCGTTTCAGATCATTCCCGAGCCGGGCCAGGAGTGACTCTCAAGATCCAGGAACCCGAGCGAGTCCCCGGCGTGATTCCCTCGCAAACCTTCCGTCATCCTCCTCCTCCTCCTCATCTGCATCCCCTCACCGCATCTTGGAGGTGCGTTAGCGCAGGACGATCGGTCTCTCGTCTGCGTCCGGAGTGCTCCGTACCTGTATCCGTGTGTAATGCATTTCGTGGTCTCGTATTCCGCACTCGTAAGCTGTCCTGCCCGGGGTGAGACCTCAGGCACGCTCCTCCTTTTTGATCCCCACGACGACCAGGTTGCGCGGGCTCTCGCCGTGGTCAAACACCGTCTCCACCCACGCCCGCTCGACCTCGGCCTGCTCCTTGAGGTACGCCCACCGGTCCGCCACGATGAGCGACTCGACCACCCGCGCGCTCAGCGCCATCAGGCTCCAGATCACGCACAGCTCCTTGCGCCGCGGCAGGTACTCGGCCTCGTACCGCTCAATCTCCTCGTCCGTGATGCCCCCCATCTTGTCCCGCATCACCTCGGCGTACTGCTTGAACTCGGTGCTCGTCGTCAGCTTCTCCACCGCCCCGCGCACGTAGTCCTTGATCGACCCGTAGCACCGCTTGCGCAGCGACCCAATCACCACGGGGTTCGTGCTCGTGTTGAAGGGCGTCCTCGTCCTCGTCCGCGTCTCCGTCCCCGTCCCCGTCCCCGTCCCTGTCCCCGTCTTCGTCGCGTCCGCGCCGTCGTGCCACACGTGGCTCACCACCCCGCGGTCCAGGAAGATGCGCTGCAGCACCGCCCGGAAGAAATGCCGCGTGAAGAAGCCCTCGCTCTCTGCGCACGTCCAGTTGTCCGGCGCCTGGCACGCCATCATCCGCGCCGTGATGTTGAGCCGCATGCCCCCTCGGTACCCGCAGAACCGCGCGCTCATCGGGAACCCCTCCGGGTCGCGCCTCTCCGACTCCCGCACCACGCGGCCGTTGAGCGGCTGCAGCGACGCCCGCAGCAGCGTGTGCCTGTGCTCCCCCTCCTCCCCCTCCTCTTCCTCCTGCGCATTGCCGCTCCCGCTCCCGTCCTCGTGGTCATCATGCCCGTCCCCGCTACCGTGCTTGTGCTTGTACGTCGGCGGGCCCAGCCTCTCCGTCATCAGGTTGTAGCAGCAGCCCACAATGGCCACGGCGCGGATGTCCGGGTTCAACACCAGCGACCGGATCCCAAAGTGCGATAGGTTGCCGCATGAGTGGATCGACACCGCCATGAGCCGCAGGGCCTGCTCCTTCTCATCCTCCTCATCCTCACCCTCCCCCTCGCCGCCACCTTGCCCGCGCTCGATGCCCGCAATCACCCCCGACAGGTCCCCGCTGTCCAGGCGGCCCGCGATGTACTGGATCACCCCGTTGCCGCTGTCCGCCGGGTACTCCGCGTCGGCCACGTTGACGGGCCTGAAGTCGTATTGCTCGGCGCCCTCGACCCGCGCGACGGCCGCCGCCACACGCGCCGGGTCCTTGCGCTCCTCAGGCCCCAGCGTCTCCAGCGCCCGCGTCCACATCTTCTTGTTGCGCATGGCCCGCGGGCGCACCGCCAGCCCGGACTTGACGTCGTACCACCGCGCCGCCGACACGTTGTTCTCCCGCCCCTCCACCGCCACCACGTGCCGGTTGTACGGCTCGCTCGCGAGCGCCCGCCCCAGGTAGTTCTGCCCGCTGCCGAAGTCGACAAAGTGCGAGATCGGCCGCCCCGTCGCCCGCGCCACCTCGCCCGATAGCCGCTCCACGTAGTCGGCGAAGTGCACCACCTCATGCACCTTCTTCGGCTTCATCCCCACCGCCACGGTCCGCGGCAGCGGCGGCAGCTTCGAGCAGCCCTGCCGCCCGGCCCCCGGCGCGAAGTCCCTGCGCAGCGAGAACCGCCGCAGCAACCGCGCGTACGCGATCAGACTCTCCGGCACGGGGGGGCCGTCGTGGGCCCCGAGAGCCTCCAGGTCGTCCAGGTCGTCCCTCAGGAACAGGTCGAGCAGCTTCATGATGTCGTACGAGAGGAGGAAGGCGTGCCACTCCTGCGGTAGCGCGGCGCGGAAGATGCCCGGCTCCGTCGTGAAGAAGTCGAGGATGTGCACGCCGCCGCAGAGCATCTGGAACAGCGGCGTCGAGCGCGAGAATGCGAGCAGCTCCTCCACATACTCCTCGGGCGAGGAGAACTCCTCGCTGCAGGGGAGCTCCCGATGCGGGATCATGGTGTTGAGGGGAATAAGGACACTTTTCGCTAACGCTTGATGATTGAGATCAAAACACAAAAGAAATTTCTAGAAGCCTTCAAATATCATCCTGCTGGCTCAGTGCTAAACTCAGACGCAACATGGAGGCACCGTCGTGATGGTGTCGGCCTTTTGTGCGTGACTTCGAGGTCCAACCGCATCGCCGAGAAATCAAGGTGAGCGCTCGGTGAGCACCGCTCGGGAGGTACGTACTCCGGCCTCTCACCGTCGCTCACCGTCGGGCCGCGTTCGCCATTTTGGCTTGAAACGTCATCCGCCTCGACGACGTCCTGGCCCATTTCCCTTTGAACATCATCATCCTCTCGCCTGCTCGCTCCTTCGCACGTCCATACTGTACTCCAATCGCTCACTTCGCGCACTCAATCGTTTTCCATGTAGCTCAAAGGGATCCCGCCCGAGCAAGCGATCACCTCGTGCATGGGGAGCCCAGAGTTCCATGCCACGCACCACCAGTCGCAGCCATGGCCTCCTCCAGCAATGACGAGGACCCGTTCCTCCAGGTCCAGCAGTGCGCCGTTGCCCTCTGATGCGAAGTCTAAATACACCAAAATATACAGGTCGCTGATTGTTTCCCAGGGACGTCCTCTCCCAGATCTCGGGCACCCGCGCCCTCTTCTCCTCCTACATCCGCATCCGCTCCCTCGCATCCTCCTCCTCCCCCGAGCTAGCCTCCGCCCAGGCCGACCTCGAGGCCGCCCTTGAGAGCCTCGCCGAGGACCTCGCCGACCTCGTCGCCTCCGTGCAGGCCGTCGAGTCCGACCCCGCGCGCTTCGGCCTCTCCAATCACGAGCTCTCCCGACGCAAGCGGCTCGTCGCGGACGTCGGCGCAGAGGTCTCCGCCATGCGCGACGAGCTGCACAAGAAGATCCCCTCTGCGGATCCCAGCGCCACCACCACCACCACCACCACCGCTGTGCATGCGGCCTCCGAACTGCCGGACCCCAGCGCCTTCGCCATCCCCGACGGCAGCGGCGACGCGTTCGGCGAGTTCGAGGCCCAGCAGCAGGTCGAGATGATGCAGCAGCAGGACAGGCACCTCGACGGCGTCTTCCGCACTGTCGGGAACCTGCGCCGCCAGGCCGACGACATGGGCCGCGAGCTCGAGGAGCAGGCCGGCATGCTCGAGGTCGTCGACGACGCCGTCGACCGCGTCGGGACCAGGCTGCAGACGGGCATGGCCAAGATGCGGCACGTCATGCGCAAGAACGAGGACACGCTGAGCAGCTGCTGCATCGGCGTCCTCATATTTGTGCTGATATTCCTGCTTGTCTTGCTATTGATCTTGTAATCATTTCAGTCACTCCTTGGTTCTCATTCTTGATTTCGTCCTCTCCTAGGCGGGGCGCACGATGACTATGATTTGTACATTACTCCTTTTTTTTTCGTGCCTTCTTCTCTTTCTCCCCCCGGCCCCTCCCCGCCCCCTTTTTTCGGGACCCAACTCACGGTCATCTACAGCCCCGGGGTAGCATTCCATAGTATTACAGAGTCCATAGCATTACAGAGTCAACGAGGCATAGATGGAGAATGGCGAGGGCAGGATCTTGGTGGTCTTGGCATCTTGCCCAATGTCGATTCTTCTGATCGATCTGACAAAGTATATATGTAATGTCATCTTCCCAGCAACGCCTCCCTATGTACTAAACAGTATGCAATTTCAAGACCCTGCCGGCCATGTCCAAAGACCGCGCACCATCCATCAGCCGAAATAGACGGAAGTAAATGGTAGCTGCCCAAACGCCCGTCCCTAGAATGGTATATCGAGTATAAGAAGAAGTAGGAGTAGGAGTGGTAATAGTGGTAATAGTAGAAAAAGTCACATGGAATCCGCTGGAACCCGCTGGGATCCGCTGAAATCTTATGGTCTTTGCTTTCGGTCTCTTCTTCGCAAGTGCAAAAGCTTTGCGCTACGTCAGGACCAGTCCCTCGGCGCGGAGGATCTCGGCCATGGCCTGCAGGGACTGCGCGGCGGTCGCGTTGGCCGGGGCGCGCGTGGGGAACTCGACGAGAGCCGTGCGCAGCGCCGCAATGGCCGCGTTCCCGTAGAAGTTGAGGAAGCGCTGCTCGTGGCCCTCGATCATGGCGCGCAGGACGACGAACTGGGTGTTGGAGGTCTCGGCGGCGGGGCAGTTGAGGATGCCCGCGAGCGCGGTCCAGTAGTTGGTGGGCGGGTAGGGGTTCTGCTTGGACGTCTTGCTGAAGTCGCGCAGCGAGATGGACGCGAAGCCCGCGCCGAGGCCCGTCATGCGGTCGTTGTGCGCCTGCTCGGTGACCCAGCTCGAGCCGTCGCGCCTCCAGCCGAGGCTGAGCCGGCCGCGCTCCGTCCTGTCGCTGCCCCGGAGGCCGAAGAGCACGGGGCAGACGACGCGGAACTTCGCCATGAGGATGTCGATGAGCGGCTGCCCGCGCCACTGGAAGTCTCGGTGCGAGAAGATGTGCGCCGCGAACACGCCGATGGGGTCCGCCGCCTTGGGGTTCGCGCCGCACTCGTTGATGAACTGGCTGATGATGCCCTTGGCGCAGATGTTCATCAGGTAGATGAAGAGCGACGGCAGCGTCGCATCGTTGTTCGGGGCGCCGTCGACGGGCTGCCGCGGCCCGACCACGTATCGGCTCACGTCGATGGGTCGGCTGGGGACCTGGCCATCCAAGGCCTCTTTCAATGCTGCGGAGATCTTGTTGATCTGCGACGTCTTAGCCAGTATTCGAGAGAGAGAGAGAAATGGAAAAGAAGTGACGGAAAAGAAGGAAGCTGTACTCACCGGTGTTGCGTTGGCTCCCTTGCCCCCCGTGAGCTGTCCGATAGACACCCGAATCTCCCTTCGATATGTTCCCATCTTGGCCTTGAGCGGCGACCCGGCTTCTTTCGCCTCGGCCTGCAGCGCCCTGCGCAATTGCTTCAACTCCTGGTGTATCTCGCTGTATCGATCGACAAGGGCCTTTCGCGTTGGAGAGATGGTCTGGGGCTTGGACTGAGACTGGGGCTGGGGCTGGGCTGGCCTCGCGGCCGGTGAGGGCGTCACTTGGTGAGCGGCCTGGGTCGCGCTGTTGGCGGCAAGGGGGCTGGGCTTCTGGGGCGCGGTGGTCCCGAAGCCATTGACAAGGCCGGGTCTGGTCTGGGTCGAGAAGAGGCCGCCTGTCGGTGCGGGCGCGGGGCGCGGGGCCTCGGGCTGCTTCTTGACCTCGGCGACGGAGGGCATGGTTCTTTGCGCCGCCGGGGCCGCCGCCGGGGCCGCGACTGGCGCAGGCTCGACTCTCTTGGGTCGCACTGGCGCGGGCTCTGGGGATAACGGCGGGACCGTCTTTGCTCTGAGCTCGCGCAGCCTCCTCTCCTCGGCGACGAGTGCCTCCTGCGCCCATATCCTCTCCTTCTCCTTCTGCTCGAGGTCCATGATGCGCTGGGTCTCCTCCTGCAGCTCGTGGAGCTCGTAGACCCGGATGGCGGCCTGCCGTACCCTCTCGTGCTGTGCCTGGGCGGCGGCGAGGGCATTCTGGTGGCTCAGCTCGTTGTTCCGGCCATCGACGAGGAAGTTGGACAGGAGCTTCTTCTCCGGGGTCGAGAGCAGTGGGGCCCTCCCCGAGGGCGAGGGCTGCGCCATGTCGGGATCCGGCGGGGGGGGGGGGGGGGGAGGGGGCGGGGGAGGGGGGGGGGAGGGGTCGAGGAGAAAGGGAGGGATTGAGGGAGGATGGAGAGGAAGACGGATGGATTGGGGGAGCTCAGAGATTGTTGGATTGCGCTGGCATTTGGCGAGGACTGAGGGGGATGAAGAGACTCGGTGACGACGGGTCAAGAATCAAGGACGAGGTCAGTGGGCAAGGGCTGGAGGGTGGAGAGATGGACGACGTCGATTTGAGGCCGCAATGGTCGAGGGACTCGAAAAGAAGAGAGAGAAAAAACGAGAGATGGATGGATGAAGCAAGCACAAGATCTGACAAGTTGAATCAATCAATTGATCAATGTTATGTTGGTTCAATCTCGAAGGACGGGCGTCGCGCGTTATCAGAAGCCGATAATAAGAGGTTCAATCTACTACGAATATTGCTTTAATGCGTTTTATCGTTGTATCGAATAGATCAATGATGGATGGAATCGGATCCGATCGGCGAAGCGGCTCGGAAGGCGCGAAAACAAAAGTCCGATCCGGTCCGGCGGGAAATCATTAAGTCGGAATCGTTCGAAGTTTGAATTGTTTCAATGAATTTCCACTTGGATCTGCCAGGGTTGAGTTGAAGTTCAAGAGTTCAAGCTGCCGGTCTTTAATAAGGACTCGAGGAGACCCGCTCGAACACGTGGAAGCGCTCTCAGCCTGGTCTCCATCCCGCTCGACTTCCCCGCCGTACCTTAGTCGACTCTGCAGCGATGGCTTGACTGGATCAACTGGTCGGCCTGCATACGCGCTACCTCTTATGCGAGTACGAGTACTCGTACACATAGCCCACTACGGAGTATGCGGAGTGGTGGTGTGAAGGGGCCTCGCCGGCGAAGCAATATGTATACATACATACCTGGCTCAACGTGGCACTTCTCAGAGCGAGGCTAATCCTTCGGCAGGGATAATTCGGGAACGCTTCGATCATGACGGCGTGGTCCTACTAGGTTGTCCGGCTGGACTGGCCCTGAAGCGGATCGGCAATTTGGGGGGGATGGAGCAGTGTGCGCCTTTGGGCCCCTGGAATGGATGACCGCCGCGTGACGAGGAATGATGGGCCCAGCAGAGGAACCTCCGACATCTTCAGACACAAGGCCAGGGATACTCAGTCTCTTGCCGCATTCCCCGCGGAGACCTGCCTGACGGGATGTCCCCCCAACAGCAGCCCTAGTATTCCGGATGAGCGGCGTTTGGATGGTGTTTCAAGGTCCTACAGAGGCGATCGACCGGTCGGGACCCCGTTGAGCCGTGCCCGGATCCGGATGATGCATTTTTGAGCAGACTACGGAGTGCCTTGCCAGAGGACGCCTCGATTTACCTACACTGTCGATGCCCGGTATCGGTCTTGACAAGCCCTCACGACTCATGGAGTACTCCGTCTTCCGTGACCTTTGTGGAGGGATCAATCAATCGCGCAGCTTCAAGTTCACGGTGCACAGGGCAACAGCGGGAACGGGCCTCTGGTGATGACGCCCTCGATCTCTGGAGGTAATGTGTGCGATGCACCATTGAGACACTCGCTCTCTGTCTCAAGCCGCGACTCGTCGCTGTTGGTCGGCCTGAGGGAAGGCTACGAGTACTCGTACCGTTACCAGGGCCACTGTCCTGTGCCTGTACAGGACTGTAAGGTATGTACGGAGTACGGAGTAGGTACAGTGCATGTCGCGATCCATGCATCTCGGTGGTGTGGGAGTGCTGTAAGCCGAGGCAAGGCAGCGCGGACGTGCAGTGCATGGAGAGGGATGAGACCAACAGACAGGCGTCTCGAGTCTCTGGGGTCCAATCACCGTGCGCGGGCTCCGTGACCCCAGGCTCTGCATCACGATCACAACTTACTCCGTAGTAGTCAATGAGATTCTTGACTTTCCAGTCCAGGTAGTCGTACTGATACGAGCACCAGTACTAGTAAGGGTT
Source organism: Escovopsis sp. AC (assembly GCA_003055955.1). Classification (NCBI taxonomy): domain Eukaryota; kingdom Fungi; phylum Ascomycota; class Sordariomycetes; order Hypocreales; family Hypocreaceae; genus Escovopsis; species Escovopsis sp. AC. The sequence goes on along the minus strand of NQYS01000001.1, from coordinate 500,583 downwards.
GAAGCGGCCAATCCTCCAGCAATGCAGAACCTATCCTCCGAACGTAGTGCGTGCCTGTGGCTTCCATGGCGTGACAGCTGGAGCTCCGGGTGGCGAGGGCGGCACGAGCTACGCAGTGCCGAAGAGCCTGGGCGGCGTTGAGCTGCGCTGCTAGCACACTGGCGCGCCAAGGATCTACGAGCTACCCGTGAAATCGATGAAACGAGCACCAGGTCGACTCGTCTGATAGCTCAATCCTACCACTGCGTGCTTGACTCTCCTTTGAGGGCATCGCGACATCAATTGATGCCGAGCTTGCATAAAATCGCTGATTTATACTACAAAGTATTACTTTGAATAATTCTCTGAAGTGCCCAGCGCCTTCCGCGGCGCTGATGCGCTCCTGCTCGGCGCGCGGGCGGTCGTAACTTCTTGACATCATAGAGCCCGGCAGGAACTGCAGTGCCTTAGTACTAAGTAGTAGGTACCTTAGCACTACGCCGTACAGGTAGTATTCTGTACTCCGTACTCCGTACTCCGTACTACGGAGTACGATAGTCGTGCTTAGCGCCCCGCAGGTGCTCCTGCCCATAGGTACCGAGAACCTCAGCTGTAGGCACCGTCTCCGCTAAGCGACCCCGCCGCGCGCGCCCTGCCTCATGTCGTCAGCGACCGAGCTTGCAGAGTCTCCCGATTTTCTTGTCGGGGGTGGCCACTTTCCCGGGCGCTCTAGAGCTCAGCTTCTCTCCGTAGCACGGCCAACCTGACCACAGGTCTCTCAGCATGGAAATGCCAGAAATTCTAGCTCTCCGCAGCAAGGAGTACTCGTACGGAGTACGGAGTACGGAGTACGAGATCTTGTAGTACGAACACGGAGCTGGCGTCTCGGAGTACCGGTACGAGTACGGGGTAGTACGGACTCGAGTACGAGCATAACGGGTAGATGCCCGGCCCTGCCTTCCCGGCGTTGCCCATTATGATCCCATCCCATAGACTCGATCCTTCCCTTTTCTCCCCTTCGCCCCTCCCCCCCCTCCTCCTCCTGCTCCTTCCTATGCAAGGCCGACGCTCGCTGCTGCCCGCCCGCTCCTGCTTCTGCTTCTGCTTCTGCGAGAAATCGCCTGTTCCTGTGGAAGGTGCTCCCACTGCTCCGTCTCTTGCCCGCGAACTCTTTTTTTTTCCCGCTTCGCCTCGCCAATCTCGATCTTTGATTTTTATTCTTCTTCTTCTTCTTCTTCTTCTTCTTCTTCTTCGTCGTCGTCGTCGTCGTCTTCTCCAGCTCGACCTTTGCTGCGTCCAACTTCCAAGCCAGCACGGGTTCCCATCATCCAGCTCGGCTTTCAGGTTCACTCAATTCGTTCCGAGTCGTACCGCGTCTCTCCTCGTTGAGTATGTCCCAGCCTGGCCAGGGCCTGTCCTTCCCGCCCGCCTTGCCTCGCCTCTGATCCATCCATCCATCCATCCACCCATTTCGATCTGATCCCGGCCAACGCGCCCAATCGATTCGTCCATTTTCTATCCTTCCATCTGTTCCTTCAACCGTCTCTTCTTCCTCTTCTCTCTCTCTCTCTCTCTCTCTCTCTCTCTCTCTCTCTCTCTCTCTTCTTTCATCCTCCCATCCTTCCGACTCCCATCCTTCCGATCCTCACCTTCCCTTCTCTCCGCCCTTTTTCTTCCACTTCTTATTTTCTTCTTTCTTCTGCTTCGTCGTCGCCGCCGCCGCCGCCGCCGTCGTCGTCATTTTCTTCTTTTTCTTCTTCTCGTCGACTCCCTCCATCACTTTGCTTCGCCTGCGTCGCCTGCGTCGCCCGCCGCCTTCCTTAGCACATTCTCTTCCAGGCTCTGCTGAGCGAGCTCGTACCAGACACCCGCAGGCACCCACCCTCCTTCGGCAAAGACTGTCCTGTCCAACCCTCGAGGCCTGCCATTTGCCGTGTCTTCTTCTTCTCTTTCTGTCTTGTCGCCATCTTAGTCGGCAAGAACAAGAGCGGTAGCAACAAAAGCAAAAGCAGCAGCAGCAGCACCTACAACCAAAACAAACAACAAGAACAACAACAACAGCTACATACTCCACCACTACCACCACCAAGCACCACCATCATCATTACGACGACAACTACATTCTACCACTCAATTACACAAGCCACTCGTACAACTTCCACGACTAATACAGTCACAGCAACGAAAAAAAAAACACACGCACACACACAGCAGAGCATCAAGAACCAAGTCCGTCCTTCAACAAAAAGCTAGGATCTTACGCAACCTTCAACCAGAACATCCAATTCAACCACCGACCGATCAATCGATCAAACATTCACATCTCCAGCAGCAAAAGCAACAGCCGCAGCCGCAGCCGCAGCAGCTCCATCGACCACGTACTCCGTACCTCATCGATACTGCACCACTGCTCATACTACTCCGTACTACTACTGCTCCGTACTGCTCCGTACTCCGTACACGAACACAGACCTGTACTCGTATTTATACCACGCCAGACAAGACACATCCGCATCTGTCGCGACCGTCTCCGAGACTCTCCAGACTCCCCGACAGACGCCGACTCTCTTCTCGCCCACAGCTCGCACTCGACGTGCCCGCCTGTAGCAGCCTTTGCTACCGACTTTCACTCCCTCCCTCTTCCGGCCGCGCGCGCGCTCCTCTCCTCCCGCAATGGACCAGCAGCAGCACTCCCAGCAACCGGGCTCGCAGCAGGTCCCCTCGGGGGGCCTCCACGCTTCCACCGGACGCAGGCTGCATATCGCTCACCGAAGAAGCCCTTCTGAGCTCACCCCATTGGTGAGCATGTTTACAGGTCCAGGAAGTAAGTCGCCGATGCGTTGCTGCACTCGACCCCATCGTTCATCCAGGCTCTCGGTGTGGTGTCTCGATTCTTTTTTCTCTTTCTTTTTTTCTTCAAATTTTCTCTCCTGCCCCTCTTCCTCTCTTTCGGGGTTCGGGCCCTCGTATATCGTCATCGTCATCATTGTCATCATCATCATAATGACCATCACCACTACCACCCCGCACGCGTGACTGCCCTCGTCTTTGTTATCCGCTCCATCAGCTCGCCCGACCACAATCCATTACATTGCCTGGTGTCACTCGAAACTCGCAGCATTCCTTTTCCGAGAGAATTACAATGGCACATTTGCTGACTAGAATTTCTTCTGTCCCGCAGTGGAACAGCTTGCTATCCAGCAACAGATTGAGCTTCTGCAGCATCAGCAGCAGCAGATCCAGGCCACCCATCAATACCTCAACATGGGCATGCTCTCCCCTGGACAGCCTCTTGGCCATAACGGCTCCTTCAGTCCTTTGCAGCCGATGGGCAATGCCTTCCAATTCCCCGTGCAGATCCCTCAGCAGGGACTCTCGCTGGCCAACCCACCCCAGCCCCTGTCACATCGCCGTAATCAGTCGGCCATGCCAAACATGGGAATGGGCGGCCCCCCACCCGCTCCCTCTTCCGGCGCTGCCGGCTCGACATTTGGAAACTTCGAGGCCTCTCCCCACCAACGCGAGAACGCTGGTGGCTCTCGCGGCGGTCGTGGAGGCGCCCCTGCCGGCGGACACCAACGACGACACTCCCTCGCTCTCGCCGATGCCAAGAAAGCCGCCGAGCTTGCGCAACAGAAGCGCACCACCTCCGGCTTTCAGTTCCCTGCCCAGGGCTCCTCCGCCGACGATGAAAATAAGCTCCCCTCTTCCGGTGTAGCCGACGCTCCTCCGGCTCAAGGTGCCGGCCGAGGTCGTGCTGGACATGGTCGCAGCCAGAGCATGGCCGTCACCGGCGGTCGTGGCGGCATGCGAGGAGGCGCCCTCAACTTTGGCGGTGAAGCCCCTTCTACCTCGAACGACTTCCAGCGACGTGGTCCTGGCGGGGGACACGCTCGCTCCGGATCTCGCAACTTTGAGGGCAACTGGCGCAACCCGGGCCAGGGCCAAGGCCAAGATCAGCTCAACAACGCGGGCCAGAACCAGTCTCTCCCTTCCGGGAACGGCCATCGCCCCCGCACCTCTACCAACCAGTCCATGTCCTCCGTTGGTAGCTTCCAGTATACGCCCAGCCAACCTCAGGTCTTGGGCATGCCGGGATCAATGATGCTTCCAGGCCTCTACCCGCAGCAATTGAACCATCTGCAGCTAGGACAACTGCAGGCTATGCAAGCCGCTCAGCTGAGCGGACCGCAGTTTCAGGGACTCGGGCCTTCTCAGCACGCCGGCCAGCTGAGCAATCAGCAGCAGCAGCAGCAACAACAACAGCAGCAGCAGCAGCAGCAGCAGCAGCAGCGCAAGACCCTCTTTACCCCCTACCTCCCCCAGGCGACCCTTCCTGCCTTGCTGGGCGATGGTCAGCTTGTGTCTGGCATTCTCCGCGTGAACAAGAAGAACCGTAGTGATGCCTATGTCACTACAGTGGATGGCCTTCTCGATGCTGACATCTTCATCTGCGGAAGCAAAGATCGCAACCGTGCTCTTGAAGGCGATCTCGTCGCCATTGAGCTGCTGGACGTGGACGAAGTCTGGAGCCAGAAGCGCGAGAAGGAGGAGAAGAAGAAGCGAAAGGATATTACGGATACCCGCTCCGGCTCCGTCAGCCAGGGCGCCCAGAATTCCGGACAGAATGAGGACTCCGCCCCGGCCGAAGGAGGGATCCGCCGCCGCGGCAGTCTCCGACAGCGCCCAACCCAGAAAAAGAACGACGACGTCGAGGTCGAAGGGCAGAGCCTCCTCCTCGTGGAGGAGGAGGAGATCAACGACGAGCAGAAGCCGCTCTACGCTGGCCACGTCGTTGCCGTCATTGAGCGTGTCGCCGGTCAGATGTTCTCCGGAACTCTGGGCCTTCTTCGGCCCAGCAGCCAGGCCACAAAGGAGAAACAAGAGGCCGAGAGGGCAGCTCGCGAAGGTAGCAACTCCCGACCCAACGACAATCGCCAGCAGGACAAGCCCAAGATTGTCTGGTTCAAGCCCACGGACAAGAGAGTCCCCCTGATCGCCATCCCCACCGAGCAAGCCCCCCGCGACTTTGTTGAAAAGCACCAGGACTATGCCGACCGCATTTTTGTCGCATGCATCAAGCGTTGGCCCATCACCTCCCTCCATCCGTTCGGTACCCTGGTCGAGCAGCTCGGCCGCATGGGCAACCTCAAGGTGGAAACTGATGCACTGCTGCGCGACAACAACTTCTCGTCTGACGAATTTTCCGAGGCGGTCTTGCGCAGCGTCGGCCTGCAGGAGTGGTCGTTGGCCCAGGAGGATGAGGCTGCCATCGCCTCGCGTCGTGACTACCGCGCCGAGAATGCATTCACCATTGACTTCAATGGCGGCGCAGAGCTTGGGAACGCTGTCCACGTCACCTCTCGGCCTGACGGCAAGATTGACATAGGTATCCACGTTCCTGACGTGACCCACTTTGTCAAGGCAAACTCTTTGGTCGATCGCGAGGCCAGGAAGCGGGGCACTGCTGTTCATCTCATCAATCGTTTCTGCGCCTTGCTGCCGCCGAAGCTGTCTGGCGATGTCTGCTCCCTGGTTCCCGGAGAGGAGCGCCTGGTCGTGAGTGTCGTCTTCACCATCAACCCTCAAAATGGTGCGGTCTCGGAGGGTGACAGCTGGGTCGGCAAGTCGATAATCAAGAGCGCTGCCAAGGTGTCGCTCGAGGACATCGACAACGCTTTGACGAATTCTTCCGAGTACAAGAACGATCTCATCCCGGTCAACACCATCCACATCCTCCACGCCGTCGCTCAGAAGTTGAGGGAGGCTCGCCTTACCGCCGGAAGCGAGCCCATTGCGCCGCTGCGATTGTTGCAACAACTCGATGATGAGAACATCCAAGTGCAGAACAACATCTTCGATTCCACCGATGCTCTCGAGGTCGTCGAGGAGCTCATGCACAAGGCAAACAGCTACGTGGCGCAGCGACTGGCAACAGGCTTGCCCGAAAAGGCCCTCCTCCGCCGCCAAGCTGCCCCCAACCCTCGACGACTCCAGACGTTTGTCGATCGCATGACGGCTCTCGGTTTTGACATCGATGCTACCGGAAGCGGGTCGCTCCAGAACAGTCTCTTCAAGGTCGAGGACTCAGACTTGCGAAAGGGCATGGAGACTCTTCTCCTCAAATCCATGCAGCGGGCCAAGTACTTCATCACGGGCAAGACTCCGAGAGCGCTGTGGTCTCATTACTCGCTTAATCTCCCGCTTTACACTCATTTCACCTCGCCAACCCGTCGCTACGCCGACATCATCGTCCACCGCCAGCTTGAAGCAGTCCTCTCGGACGGCAAGGTTGAGTTCGCAGATGACATGGAGAATCTCGTCAAGACCGTCGAGGCCTGCAACACGAAGAAGGATTCGGCCCAGAACGCACAGGAGCAGAGCATCCACATCGAGTCGTGCCGCGCCATGGACAAGAAGCGCCAAGAAGCAAATGGCGATCTCATTGCCGAGGGCATTGTCCTGTGCGTTTACGAATCTGCCTTTGATGTCTTGATCCCGGAGTGGGGCTTCGAGAAGCGCGTGCACTGCGATCAGTTGCCTCTCAAGAAGGCCGAGTACAGGAAAGAAAAGCGCGTGCTGGAGCTGTACTGGGAGAAGGGCGTGCCGAGCTCGGCCTATGTTCCCGAAGATGAGCGCCCCAAGGCTGCGGCGTCCATGAGAATGTCCAACGCCATTGCGGCCGCCCGTCAAGCCGAGGAGGCAGAGAGAGTCAAGAAGGAGCGCGAAGAGGCGGCCCGGAAACAGACGGTCACCGGTACCATCTCCACTGACGAGATGGACGCCTTGTTCGACGACGAGGACGACGATGACAACAACTCCGATGTCACGGATGCGATGGCCGGAGTCTCCCTGGCCGAGCGCCCGACGCAGAGCGTTCCTGGTTCGCCCACACGAGCGGCCTCGGAGGTCGGCACTCTCCACCGTACTCGGTCCGATCCTAAGGTTCCAGTTGCCGACGTCGTGGAGGCTCGCCTCACGAACCGCGAGAAGTACTTGAAGTTCTTCACCCTCAGGGAAGAAGGTGGCGACTACATCCAGGACGTGACCGAGATGACGAGGGTCCCCATCATTCTCAAGACCGATTTGAGCAAGAGCCCGCCGTAAGTAGACCCCTTTCCACAGATCCATCCTTGTCATGACTTGAAGACCATGAGGCTGACACGAAAGCCACAACCATAGCTGCCTTACGATTCGCTCGCTCAACCCCTTTGCCCTATGATGACGAGGCTGTTTCGAGATGACGGTGGATCCCGGGAGGACGGAGCGAGATCAGCGAAGGGTTGGATCGGGGGCATCTTTTTATCAGAAAGTTATCAGGGAGGAAACAGATGTTGAAAAAAGGAGGAAGCATGCATGATGATACTAAAAGGGGCTCTCTCTGGAGATGTTTGCTGTTTTCATGACATGCTCGGCATATTTGTACTTGTATACTTAGCATGCCGTTGATGAGGAATGAAGGCATGGCAGGCAGTACGTCAATTGAGCATACAAGGTTGGTGTTTTCAACGGAATTCTCCTTGTCGATTGGTGAGGCCTTGGGCAGCTCGTTGAGCTGGACCGTCCATGTTTCGATGAATGTCGCATGATAGTCGCCGACAGGAATCAAGCTCGCACCAGGGAGTCCAAATTGTTGCAAACATCTTGAGTTGCTCACTACATATCTAAGCTTGTTTGCATGGCATCAATGGATTGATTGATTGATATCTATGCAGAACATCCGGGGAAGGGGTTGAGGATGAGGGAGCCGGTCGAGTCAACCGCCTGCACCCAGATCCTCCTTTTCTCTATCCTTTCGACCGCCATCAACTCCGTACTACTAACCTAGCAGAGGTAGTGATACTATTAGCCTCACATCCATTGTGCCCATGGCCTCTCGTCCCCGGTTCTCCTAAATTCCCTGCCTGGAATCAACGCGGATATTTCCTTGGAGCAATTGTACCGCCTCTCTTCCCGCCGCCCTTGGACAAAACTCCCTTTCACCGTTTCCTTGTCATCCCCACCACACCTTTGTCTCGAATTTCCCCTTGCGTCTTGCCTTCGCGTCTCTTCCGGAAGGCTACGCATGAACCGGCCGTTTGTGTGCGCAGCCAAGCTGCGCTCATTTGCCCCCCCCCCCTAATCAAGGCTGTCGATACTAGTTTCGATGGCTGGCCATCTACTTTGTGGCTTTTCTTCTATGAGATGTCGTAGAGCCAGATTGCTGGAGATAAAATCGCTCGGGAGTATTCTTAACATTCGTAGTTCCTAATTTTTCTCCCAGGATATGAAAAAAAAACAAAAGACTTTCGTCATCGGCATTCAAAAATACTGGGACGTCACTTCAAAAGGGCCGAGCAGTGATGTAGTCTTGCGCTTTCTGCCAGGCAGCCTTGTCCGCCGAAGACACAAGAGCCGTGTCCAAGGTTTGGATACCAAGGTTGAGCGCGCTGACGAAGTCGCAGCAAATCCGGAAGTCGTCTTCAAGCGCCTCGGCGAAGGGGACAAAGGACTCGGGGAAGGACCGCAGCCTCTGAGCTCGCTGCTCCTTGCTGTCGCCAGGCTCATCCTCGTCGAAGAAAGTCTGAATGGCGATGCCGAGAGCAATGTCCGGTTCCTGCGAGAACGGAAGCCTGGAAAGAGTCAGCACTCTGACAAGAATCTCAAACCCAAGGTGAAGGATGTGAACTTACCTTTGGCCGATTGTGAGCTGATCGCTTCTGTCACGCTTCGCCTGGCCGTGCATAAACATGGAGGCGACTATGGCCTCAATCAGGTCTCGGTCCGCCTCGCGAATGGTTGAAGAGAGGGCACGGAAGTTCAACAAGCTGCGGTTCAGTGGCCCGGTGTACCCATAAGCCTGATGCCTCAATTTCAGTAGCGTGGCACACTGACTGATGAGCAGGAGGCTCGTCTTATCCTCGTCGGTTCCCTTGCGTGGCATACCGGACGTGTCGCGATTCTTTCCATTGAGAAGGCCAAATTGTATTACTTCGAATGCCAAAAGGACAGCTTCTTCGATACCGGGGACATCCACGCGGGCGTCTACTGCCTCTTTGACGGCCAGCAGGGAAGTGGCGAGGGCATTGCCCCATTTCGTGAGCTTGTGCGAGTCGTCGGCGTAGCCTCTGAGGTGAAGGAAACGCCAGATGGCGACGGAGGTTACCATGTTCGTGCTATCGATTCCTTTGATAGTCTTCTCCCGAGCGATGGTCTTCTCCACAAACTCCGTGTTGGCGAGGGCCAGGACCTCGAGGTACACGGGTCCGGCAAAGTCGGCTGGGAAAAAGCGGCGCAGATCATGCTCCTTCACGTCCCAAGTCTCGGCTTCTTTCAAAGGAGATGGGGCTGGAGATCGCGGATTGAGGGTGTAGGAGAAGGCGGAGTCGAACCAAACCCTCATCACAATGTGCGTGTGTCCAATACCGCGGTGGACCCTCGGGATGAGGAGGCCGAGGGTCAATTCTTTGATGGGAATGATCTGGCTGGTAACGAGCTTCTTATAGTCGTCCGAGGCGGTGCCCTCCAGTGTGGGCAAGATGTAGATCTGACCGTGTGTTATCCCGTTCAGGATGCGAGACCCGATCAGTCCCGTATTGAGGTAATGGAACAGCTCCGCAGGCATCTGAAGTCCCAGATACTCGTGGTTGTCCTTTGTGAGGTGTTCGGGGTCATTGACGACCACTTCGCCAGCCTCGGTGATGTAGATGAAGTGGTGAACAGCCATTCTTGCCTTGCGATACTTGTCATGCCAGTTGGGATCCTGAGCCTGCACAATGTCGTTGAAAGATGCGCAGGCGTTGGCAATGGTCTTGTCAGAGGTCCTCAGGAGATTGATGGCCTCCATGATGGTGAAAGAGTTCGGGTAGATGGAGGCATCCTGAAGCGGAGGGAAGGGGGGGAGGAATGAGGTGCCTGTCATGAGCATAGCATCAATGAACATGGGCTCGTTAACGCCCAGGATCCGCATGACCTTCTTCTTCGAGATGGAAGAGACGACCTTATTCTCCCAATCGAAACCTCGGATGACAGAATCGGTGATCGGATATAGGAACAGCTCGAGGGGGCCCATGACCCCGGCGCATTGGTCTGAGTTGATCAATTCGAAATAGGCGAGCTTTCAATGATTAGCGGGCGTCCCACTCTACTCCGTAGTTGACGATGATTGAAATGGAAGAAAAGGGGGTTGTCGAGAAGAGAAGGGGGGCTGAGGCTGGTACTCACCTGAGCACAAGCGTTGTAGGGGGCCACAAGAAAATGAAGCCCTCTCTGCTTGAGAATGCTCTGAAGTAGAGGATACAGGTTTTGCAACCGATACGCCCCTGTGTTCTCGCAGTCAGCGATTGAAGTTTCCCGAGGGCCAAAGGCATTATGAGCGTACCAGGATTGGCACCAAAGGTGGCGACGGCTTGCTCGGGCTGGGTTTGCGAGTACAAATGCCATGCCTCTTCCGTCTTACGATTCGCGGCCTTAGCGCGCTTCATGGTGACTTCGTCCTGTCCTGTGATCGATTGACCATCGAAGACGAAGAAAGGAACCATCCGATGCTTTTCCCACTCGTCGAGAGATTCCCTAATATGCTCTTCGATACCGGTGAGTCCACCCAGAGCGGGCAGAAGAGGCTCGTGGGCGCTGGTTGTGTCGAGGATGTGGCCCAGGTAATAGGTCGCATCGACAGCAATGGCGCATTCTTCGAGTTCGGCGATATCGTTGGTCCTGGGGGCAGCATGTCAACAGAGAACGTCGGGATTGGATCAAGAGAAAAGGACAGAGGGTACGTTCGGGGGTCAGAACGTACGATGCGTGGCTATTCAGCCACGAATCCTCCGCAAAGACTAGATAGAGTCAACGTTAGTCTCCGATCAGATTCACGAATGCCGAAGGCGTCTGGGGCAAGTCGCGGATGGCGGCCGGCTTGCTGGCATGGCAGTCGACGTTGGTTGCGATGAGAGGTCCGGCCGCTGTCATGTGGGCTGCTTTGCCGACTCGGCCCACGAATGGCTACCTTCAGTCGCATGACAAGCCAACCACGCAAAGCGAAACGATGCCTGAGAAGAGCTTCTCGGTGATGTTGCAGCTCGATTCAGCAGCGTCGTTTCCGCAACCTGCAATGGCAACGAGCGAACGACGCAACGAGCACCGCATCCGCCCCGCCCCGCCCCGCCCAACTCCAGGAGATCACTCACAAGGCATCTCGGCGGTCGGATGAATAGGCTCCACGGATAACAAAGTTCTGGCAGAGTCGAGGCGACAATCGGATAGGATATCGCGCTCGATGCGACAATCGAGAGAATTGGAATTTTCGAATTGGTGGTGGAATGGGACCGAGACTGGAGACCTCCCGATAACCAAAAAGAAGAAGAGAGAAAGAGAGTAAAGAGCCGAGTAAAAGAAAGAGAAAAGAGAGGAGAGAAAACGAAAGGAAAAGAAATGGGAAAGAAAGGAAGAGAGATGGCTCGGGAGAGTGTTCAGACGGCAACGGTCGTGAGGAGCAATTTGTGAGGGTCGGCTCGATCGATCGTAGGTCGGCGGTCGGCAGGAGTAGCAAGTCGAGGTGTCAAATAAGCCGGAGAGCGTGCTCCCTGCCCAGGCGCATTTAAGTGACGGCGGGGTGGGGCCGGGGGGAGCTGGCTTTCAGGGACGGCGTTGCAAGTGTCGAGGGGCTGTTGAGACAATTCCGAGCGAACGTTTGGCCGTGCGAGGTGGGGAGAGGAAGAGGAGGGGGAGGAGGGTGAGGAGGAGGAGGGGGAGAGGATGGGTAGAGCAGAGAGAAGAGAAGAGAAGAGAAGAGCCCGTCCAAGCTGCGCTGCAGTTGCTCCAAGCACGGGAGCCGATCTGAAGGAGGAGGATGGGGGGGGAGGGTGAAGGAGGAAGAGGGAAGAAGAAGAGGAGGAGGAGGAGGAGGAGGAGGAGGAGGAGGAGGAGCGGGAGTTTGGCGTTTTTCGATCATCATTATTGCGATGGATGACTCTGGCGCTCTTCGCACTGTGTCTGCACTCAGCGCCTGCACGGACCAGACTCGGACCAAGTTGCTCCTGCCTGCCCTGAGAACTTGTACGGAGAGGTATCGCGGCTGCGTCTTCGTGCGGGCGGGGTACTTCCGCCTCATGCGGTTGGGGAGGTCCTTCCCTCCAAGAGCCCCTGCCCACCTCGCGCCTTCTGTGTGGCCCGGATACTGTGCGCGCAAGCGTCCTGGAATTAGTACCTAGAAGGACAGAGCCTCCCACGGGCAGTTTTCGCGGAAGGAGCCAGGCCGTACCTGAGCGCTAAGGCTACTACTAAGGCAGTAGCGCCCCATCGCAGCTGCCTTCAGCACCTCGTATGCGCCCTGAAGGACGTAATCGATCCATCACGGCAGGTGCTGCCGTGGTGGTTCCTAAGTTAAGCCTGCCCTTTACATCCTTCGAGCACTCGCCACGATTTGTGGCTGATGCCATGTGGCTGGTGGCTCCGTCATTCCCCTCGACTCCATCGTGACCATCGTGAGCCTCTTTTTGTCAAGCCATGCCCGATCACATCGACACCAGACACTTGATATGCTGATGTGAGGGCGCGATTCTCCCTTAATTTTTGGTCATTCATTCTCATCTATTTCCCCACGAAAGCATCGTCGGCCCACGAAAGCCGATCAAGGGCTGTCAGCCTGGACGAACCGCTCTCTCGGCGATTTACTACGGAGTAGATCGTCAGTGCATGCGTTTCCGGGCAAATCCTTGTTCTGCTGACCAACGGTCGAGGCATCGTCTGATTCCGAATCATCCAAGCACTGAGCGATGGCAACCCAGGCGGATATTCCCATCATAGACCTTGCAGGCGACCAAGACACCGTGGCTCGCCAGCTCGTGGATGCCGCCGAGGAGCATGGTTTTATCTACATCAAGAACCTCGGCCATGACATCTCTGTGAGAGACGTAGATGAGGCTTTCCACCTGGTGAGCTCGGCCTATACCTAACCCTCTTCCCTCATCGCGACATATCATCAGCCAGTGGCTCACGAGACCTCAGTCCAGAAAGCTGTTTGATGCTCCTGTCCAGGAAAAGGAGGCCTGTACTATTCAAACAAACAACAGGGGATGGAGCGGCATGCATTCCGAGGTGCTCGACCCTCAGAACCAGAAAGTAAGTACCCCTTATCTCACGACTAGTTCCCCACCGATTCCTCTTCTCAGTGCTAAGTCCTCCATCTAGGTCGGTGATTTCAAAGAGTAAGTCTCGACAGGATCAAGGTTTTTACAGGCATGCTCAAATGTGCTGACTCTTCATCCCTCACCAAGGGCATTCAATTTCGGAGAGTTCATCGACGGCAAGGCTCAGCAGCCTCTCCCCCCCACAATCGCCTCTGACGAGCCACAGCTGTCCGCCTTCGCCCACTCCTGTCACTCCCTCTGCCAGAAGATCCTCGCCCGCCTTGGCAGAGGCCTCCAGGTCGACGACTTCTTCTCCTCTGCCCATGTCCTCCCCACAACAGCCGGCTCCTCGGACTCCATCCTTCGCTTCCTGCGCTATCCTCCCGTCGACCCCACCGCCCGCTCCACCGAGGACCTCCGCGCCGGAGCCCACTCCGACTACGGCTCCATCACCCTGCTCTTCCGGCTCAAGGGCCAAGCGGGCCTGGAACTCGAGAAGAAGAACGGCGAGTGGGCCCCTGTGCCTGTCTGCCCTCCCGGATCCGAGGACGATGCCGGTCCCCCCATCCTGGTCAACATTGGCGATCTACTCTCCTACTGGACCAACGGTCTGTTCCGGAGCACCAACCACCGCGTGGTCTTCAACGATGATCATGGCAACGGTGACAGGAAGAACACCGTCTCTGGTGAGACTAGTTCGGGGCCGAGATACTCGATTGCGTACTTCTGCCATCCTGCCGGGCATGTCCGGTTGGAGCCCGTCCCGAGCGAACGCGTTCAGGGGCATGTCAAATCGGGGAGCAGCACCACTAACCCCTACGCGGAGAGGAAGGTCCTGACAGCGCGGGAGCATCTGTTCGTGAGGCTCAAGGAAACTTATGGCTCACTATACAACGACAAGACCCCTGGCCCATGAAGTCCGTCATTTCGCCATCATATTTCATCATCTTTGATTCGTCGCATCTAAGCGCCTGCAAATAGCCATGAGTACCTTGACTATAGAATGAACCTCCTGTATATGAACGCCTTGAGGCCAATCGGATGATTTCATCCGTTGAAGAAGCGCCATTGAAGCCAGATCCCACACCTATCCTTCGATTGTGAACGCCGTTCAAGCCAAACCCCACGCCGTTAGTCGAAACCCTGCAGATACCCAATGTGGTATCAGATCAAGCCGAATTGCCATCTAACCCAGGGACTTTGGAACCCGTCATAATACTTCTTCTCGATATCATCGTCCTCCAATATTGTAATATGATGCAAGACACGCCAGTCGAAAACGCGGATCCAATTCTTCTCGGTGTCGGGTATATCCTTGCGAAACTCCTCCATCGCAGAAATGAGGCTCTTCGTCTCCGCCGGCCTCTTCAACCCATCAACAAGCAGGAATGGACTCCCACCAGGCTGCCACTCCTCTGTAGACAGGAAACGCAGACGATCTTCTTTCGCCCACGATTCGGGATCGGCTATGTTCTTCGTGAGGCCGTGATCTTCGAGCAGAGCGGCAAAGTCTGATGATTGTTCTTGGAGGCTTGAGTCGACAAGTATAACCTTGTCGGCGAGATGGCACTTGGATCCGGCGAATATGCATGCTTCTAGCACATAAGGATCGGGCTTGAATGTCTTTTTTAGGTCATCGACTTCCGTTTCCAGAGCAGTCGGTGGCACTGTCTCGCTCACATCGGGGGGCTGCGAGGCCGCATTGTCATTCTCATCATCATCGAGCACGAGGCTTCTCGGTGGACCCAGCTGGTCCAGGGTTTCCTGGAATTCTGCTTCAGATTCTGAGAAGGAGAGTTCTGAAATCGGTGTGGATGCAGAAAACGACTGCTGCGAGCCTTGGGTCGAGTTGTGATCAATGTCCTCGAGTGGTCGGCGTGAAGGAAACTCTCGCTCCTCTGCAGGGGACGCACCGCTCTGGTCTGCTGACCTCTCCATCTGGCAACGCTTAGTTGGCCGTGGCGGCGTGATGTCTGGACCTATCGAGATGGGATGCTTCTCCCGCTGGAGGCGTTGAACCCGATGCATCTGTGAGGAGCTGATGCCCAACGTGGACGGGCAGCTGGCGGACGCCGGCGAAAATTTCCCTGGCGAGGGTGACGGTCCAGTCGTCGTGGTCTCCTGCGTCAAGGCATCGACTGCCACTCCTCTTGGATCGGCAGCTTCGAGCTTCGTGATCCACTTGAGGTTCTCTTGGCTGTCTTCCATCTCGGGTGCCGAGGTGGCCTCTTCGGCCAGTTCCTGTAGTTCGTCGAAAGATATTGCGTCCGTAAAATCCCGGTCGAAGTGAATCTTGGTCGCCGTCGGGAAGCGCAGACCCCAGAACCCCGTGTCGGCCATCTTCTCAAACCCGAAGCACCTGACGTCGAAAATAGGGGGGTCACTAAAAGCCGTGAACAGCGAGGCGTTCACTTCGATGCTTCGATTACGCCTGAAGATTGTTCTGTCGTTTTCGGCCTCCGGCACGGACTCGATTCCTCCGTGAGCAATGAAGGCCTTGATCATGGTCGCGTTGAGCTCAATCTCATTGACAATGGTGAATTTGGGCTTCACGCCCCAGCGTTTCACCTCTTCTCTGTTATCCAGGCAGCCGATGAAGAAGTGGGTCCATTTCAGATTCGGGATGTCGTAGGACTTTGCCTTTTGCGGGTTGAAGCCCGCGCCGACGACGGCGAAGTCGCCCACGTCCCCGAAATTACCGATATATTCCTTCTTGAGCTTGATGCAACGGCCGGTGAAAGGAAGATGTTTGTTGTTGAAGTTGAAATATGGCAAGTCCGCTTTCAACACCAGTCCCTCTCCTTTGGCGTGGATGATCTTCTCGAATGCGTTTCTCAGGGACGAGGCTCCAAACTCATGACCGGTGTCGATAATCTGCCTTGGAACGATCTCGGCTCGGCCTCGTGAGCAATGAATCGTCCTCTTGAGCAGTTCAAATCTCTGGGAATGTTTGGTGTTCAGGAGGGACTCCCCGTCAAGTAGAAGAATATCGTAGTATACGATCATCAAGTGCTCGCCCGGCCGAGGGCTGTCCAAATCAGCATCAAGGCTTCTCATACGGCGGTGCTAGGCTTACCGGGAGTCGTAGTCGGCATTGATCAAGCGACCCCTCCTTGTGACGTGATTCCTTATGTGGTGAAAAGGCAAGACCTTTTGTTCCTACACGAAGAGGTCAGTCCAGCCCCAAAAATTCAATCAAGCTCCGTGGGGAACCCACCTGATCGCTGTACACGAGAAGCTCGCCCTCCAGTATGCACTCCGTCTTGATGGGGCAACTAGGCTGGCCAATTCTCAGGGAGTCAAATACGAATCTGTCAAAGTGTGAGCGTGGAATACGTGATGATGTAGTATCAAGACTTACTCTTGCAGTGCTCGCCGATCTTCCGTACTATCCTTGCCGCCCTTGGAGAAGATCTGAAAGCCCTCTTTCCCCTTACTGATGTCGATGTGAATCTGGCAATACTCCCCATCCATCTTGGTCTCGACGCTCATTATTCCCTGGCAAAGACTCAGGCAGTGTTTGATGCTCCGAGCTTTGAACCATAGTTGTCGTCCCACCTTGACGGAGAGTCGCGGCTTGATGGTGGCCAAGAACTCTCGGTCACCACAGGGAGCCGAGCAAGCTCTGGATTGTATTTCCAGTCTAGCCCGCTGCAACGTCTGAATGGCGACTGTGAAATTTTCTCGGATCTTGAGGATGGATGGCAGCATTCGGTGACACGAGCGGTAAATCAAGTCTGGTTTGAAAATGAGAGGCTGGAAATTCTTCAGGACCAATCGCGTAAACCATTTTGCCTCCCTCGGTGACAGTCGCTGGTACAGTTGCGTCAAATCTGTTCTCGGGCGACGGCTCACGGTCGAGTCTGCGGCTCTTATAGAAGGCGAGCTCCATCTGATCTTGGAAGCGATCGCATGCAGGATCTCATCAATCTCCTCAACCGTAATCTGCGATCCATTGGGCTGCACTGGATTCGGCTGGGACGCGATTCGTTAGATGATCCTGATCGGGGGAGAAAAGATAAAATGATTTCTCAGTCCTCGCTGAGGGATACCAACAGTATTATTCAATATCTGCTCAACACAATCAGCAAGGTCCAGTCCTCGACCGGGCTCTTTGTAGGCCTGGAGATCTTTGGTCCGAGACTTCCCCAGCCCTATTGCGGAGACTATGATCGCCTCAAGTCGAGGGGCCTGGATGCAGTAGACTCGATCCGTCCGCTTCTCCGGGAGGAGTGTGGACAGCAAGGCGGCAAGATTGCATTCTGGCGACTCGATGCGGTCGCGGTTGACCTCAAACCAGTTGACGACGGTTCTGGCTATCGCGTTCTCGTCCAGACTTGAGCCGCACTCTTCCAATAGATCAGAGACCAGGGAGAAGGGAAGGCCTCTTGCGCCAGGGTTTAACGCCGAGATCTCCGGCGCGTCCCTCGACTTCGACCTTCCCACCATCTCCCCGGGAAGATTTTGGATCACAACTGGTCGAGATCCTCCCGGGCGAGATGCGTCGAACACATCTCAGACTGAAGATTGACAAGACATAGGAGAACTTCACACGGCGAGGAGAACCAGACAGCACTGCTCCGCAATACCTACCAAGTCGACACCGTCAACCCGCGTCGCCGCCGTCGTCTCTCGATGCGTCGCTCGGCGCGAGGTCACATGATGCTCGAGTCATGTGACATTATCACATGATATCACACGAGGGGAGGGGGAACGTGGGGAAGAAGCGAAGTCGGCAGAGACGCAGAGCTAAAGAGACGGTCTCAGAGGCAAAAGCAATTCGCCTTGTTCTCGATCGCTTCGAAGCATTCCGATGTCGAGTCCGGCCCGAGAGACAGAAAATACGAGAGAGATTGCAATTAGGCAGTGCAAGCACCTTGCGACGGGTTGCGCAGCTCAAAGTGCCAGGCCCGGACCGCATCGAATTCCCAGGGCGGATTTGATTAAAGGAGGGCGAATGTGTCACCATCGCGATGGGACTCCCAAATGAACGATACATTTCAGCACCGACGGAGAAGAAAATCGGTGGGCAGGCCTTCGTGACCTCTGGTACGAGACCTCGTACTCGTACGATTGCAGCGCGAGACATAATCGAATCAACGAGCCGGGAGCGATCATCATGGGCCATTCGAGACGGCCGGGCCAATCAACCCCCCCCGCCCCCCCTCCCTTGCTCACGACGAACCAAGATCCACCATGATGCTTGACTGATGACAATGACGCCTGACCCGTGGACGAGGGATGGGTGCGAGCAGCAGCAGCAGCTGCTGCTGCTGGTATGCCGGGGGGGGAGAAGGAGAGGCTGGTTGCGTCTTCGAACCAGCAACGCCCTTTTCTCCAATCTCATGGATCCAGATTTCTTCGTGTTGTTTCTCAACGTTTCACAGGGAGGACGAGCCGAATTTAATGGGATCCGAGCCCGCTCGCCATTTCTTCTGCCGACAACGTCTCCATCGTCTTCTTGCTGCTCCTGCTGCTCGTCATCGTCCACGAGTGCCATTCGCCCGCCTCGAGTTCCCGACGGCGTCATCGCCCACTGTGAAGCCCCTCCAATACCGCTTGCGCTGCTCAGCCCTGTCCGCTCGTACGGAGTACAAGCTGTATCACGCAGTACCAGGTCCTCCAGAGCCGTCGATCTTTCGCAACTGCGACTCCAGGTACCTTTGTTGACGGACCGCAACACACTCTGGGGAGAGCTTCATCCACGAATCGAGCTTCTTCTTTTGCGCCCACGCCTTTCGGTCAGGCACCTGATCATCCTCGTCGATCCTCTTTCAGTTGATGGTCGCGCCGATTCATCATCACCCGACTTCGATCCCCTGCATCCCGCTGCAAAGGAGCCCAGCAACGCGAGACTAAATCGCCAGCGTCCGGCGCTGCGTCACCGCCGACAGGGCGAGGGTCAACAAAAAGGAAACAATAAACACGGCCGTCCGCTCACATATCTATCTCTTCGAAGACCACTCGCGGACCCCCAGATTCTGCTGTTCTCCTCCTCGTCAAAATAACGGAGTAAAACGCAACGAGTCTACACCAGCTTTGAAACGAGCTTTCCCCGGGGACTACAGCGACCCGCCCACAGCTCGAAGCCACGGGTTGATCCCTCCCTCTCTCCTCCCTTTGCCCAGGGCCAGCAAGAGGACGGAGTACGGAATACGAATCACAGCAATAATAATAATAATAATAACAACAACCCCAGCAGCAGCAGCAACAGCTGGGACAGCTGGAAAAGCAACAACTCGCCGGGAACCAGCCATAAACATCCGACGACGTGCCCACTTTGGGGGGCAGCCCTGCCGCCAATTATCTCGGCGAGGTACCTGCTTGTTGCTGTACGAGATACACTCCCTGCGTCTGGATCAAACCGACTACCTCTACTCCGTATTCGCTCGGGGATTCTCACCTGCCAGTACGATTCCGGCGATATCTCGCACTGTTCTTACCCGCTAAACCCGTCTCGGTAAGTGTCGTTCCAAGTCGCGGCCAATGAGATTCTGATACTGTGCTGACTATGTGCTTCAACCCGCAGAGCACAGTCCCCGGCACAGTCCATCATCCGCCGCTGATCGACGTTCGCGCTCGCGCCCTTGCCGACGCCCACAGTGCGCAGTCTCGACGCAGCCCTGGGCCTCTCCCCCCCCCCCGGCGACCTCGAGTACCAACTACTACTACTACTATGAGCCGCGCCGTCCCGATACCCTTTTCACCTGTTACCTCATGAGCCATCATCTCCTACGCATCTGCGCCGTCGACCGTAGTTCTCATTCCCTCCCCAACGACTATCAGCATCTAGCCCAGAGTCACCGGAAGTCGCTGTCTTCGAGGGCAGAGGTAGCGTCTTGCCGCCTCGGGCGTCATAGAGCCAGCGGCGCTCTCGCCGCTCCTTTCCATCCGTGCCGACGATCCCGCGGCAGCCACTCCTTACACGACCTCGGCAGGAAGCACACGGACATGGCCTCGCAGCAACACATCCGCCAACGCTCCTCGACCACCGATCGCACCCCACTGGCTGAGTCCGTTATCGCAGCGCGCGCAACCGTCACGACCTTGGCGAAATCCCCTGAACATCTTCCGAGAGCCCACCTGAGACAAAACGGGAGGATGGACCAGGCACTGCAGTCGTGCGCCGACGGCCGCGGCGGCAGTGGCGGCGGCGGCCGGGACCCGACATCGTGCACTCCTCCGCTCTATCGAGACGCAGGCTCTTCGGGGGGGCATTCTCGGGCTGTTTCCTCGACGTCTCGAAAAAACCGACTCTCCCTCACCCTCCCTATCGCGCTCGCCAACTCGGACGTCGCGAGGGTCGCCCAGTCACCGGCTGCGCCAGCATCAACCGTGTCCACCTCGATCCCCCCCACGCCGCTGGAGACGTCGAACGGAGGCGACCCCCACACGGCCAGTGATTTTATAATAGCGATCGCGGCCCAGGAGAGGCGGGTGTTCGAGCTGAGGGAGGAGTTGGCGCGAGCCGAGACTGAACTCGCCCAGCTGAAGAAGCAGTGGACCGCGGAGGAGGTCTACCGCAAGAAGAGCGACAGCCAGCGGACCGATCCGTACCGGACCGTTGCCGCCGCGGATGATGACGTCTTCGTGGCGACGAAGCGAAGCATCGAGCTGGATCGTAGGAAGCTCTTGATCCAGACGCAGCAGGGCTCCCAGACGCCAAGCAACCGAAAGGTGCTCCGGGGCAGCCACGCTCGGACACTGTCCCTCCTCTCCCCCTCAAAGGGCGAGGGCGGCTTTTCGATCGGCGACGAGTCCAGGACCGAGTCCATCCTCTCGCCGTCGATGGAGCAACGGGCAGCCCAGATTGCGAATCCTCACGTCACGAAACGCCAGTCCTGGCAGGCGAGACCACAGCACTCGCAGCAGGCGTCGAGCTCCGGCATCTCGTCCCTCCCGCAGATGGTCGAGGACTTCAGGGACGGTTTTCGTGCCTTTGTGGAGGACATCAAGCAGATCACCATCGGAGACGAGCCCGTCACCGGCCCGACAAGCGGCAGCGGCAGCGGCAGCGGCAACGAGCAACGGCCCACTGCAAAAGGTGCAGATCATCAGCGCGGGAATTGTGTTAATAAGGACCAGTCTGGAGAACCAACTTTTGCAAGTCCTACCAGGGCAGCACCAGCACGTCCCAAGCCAATCGGCACAGTCGACGGGACCAGCAGCAACAGCAACGGCAGTAGTACTGGAGGGCTGTCGGCCGCAGCCCAGCTCAGCAAGACCCCGGAGTCCAAGCCCCGAGCCGGGGGAAAAGCGAAGCACTTCTCGTGGACGCCTCTGGGGGTTGACTCGTTTGACGATACCGATTGGACCAATTGGGATTCACCCGAGTCTACAAAATCTGCGCGTTGGAGCGGTTCTACTCTTAACGGTCATGGCCTGGACGAGATTCAATCTGTCTGCGAGGACGGGGAGGGGAATGTCTTCGATGGGTAAGTCCCCTGCTTCCCCTTCGCGCGGATGGATAGCGAGGCGTGGGCTCACAGAGTCTCATCTCGAACCTCCAGGCCGCCGAAGAAACCCTCAGCTAGCGAGGATATTGTTCTTTCTCCGACTTTTGGGGAGGCTCTCCCAAACGCTATTGATCGATTCTCGCCGGGCAATCTCAAGCGTGCGGCCGACAATTTCATGGGAGAGTGGGAGAGATCGTTGATGCCGCCGGAAGATCAGGGCAAGGTGGACTGCCCATAGACAAGCGCCTTCGAATCATTGCACCCGATAAAGAGCGCGTCGTTTGAAGATTCACGGACAGGATCTACCAAGTATATATCCATTGCGATGACTATGCATTGCGAGAAGAAACGCCACCGCCGGGTGAAAAGGGGCAAGGGCTCACACGGGCCGTTGCTGGCGATTGAGCGAGCAGCCGGCAGGGTACATTTGCATTGATATCATCCCTTTGGGGCATCGGCATCCGAAGTTTCGTCTTCTAATTGCCGTTACAGCCCCGGTTTTGCTGGATGTTTTCTCTGGATGGCCGGAATTCTCAAGATGACGATTTGAACGAGTATTCACGGAGTACTGGATGATGTGTATGGAGAAGTCGAATTCAGTGGGAAGATACCTAATAAGAGTTTCAGACCATCATCAACATCAAATCAAACATCAGAATCATCAAGAAAGCAAAGACTCAATGCATTTGGGCTCACGGATCTGCGTCTTCCTGGTTGAATTAGATCCTCGTGAGCCGCGCTGCAGCAATGCCCTGCATCCCGAGCACCTACCGAAGCAGGATGCCCGAAGGATCACGATATTGGCCCTAAGGGGGTCTCGGCATTGCACAGCCTCATCCTTTATACTAAGTACGAAGCAGGGCCATACTCGATCGAGGAGAGCAGACGGAGCTTCCAACTACCATAAATTCTCTCCGCGAGAAGGAGGTCGCACCTATCGCGCTCTGATCGAGTGAGCGGGCAAGCTTGGCCTGAAGCTTGTGCGCGCGCTCTCGTCAGGGGCATCGTTCGTCAGCCAGCAAGCCACCGCGTTTCAAGAGAGCCGAAGCGCATTAGTCCGCACACTCAGACCTTGGTACCTGCACGGATTACTCCGTACTCCGTATGTGCTCCGACTCGCGCGACGACCTCCTCCGCCGATGATATGCGAATGGGGCTAAAGGGATTCCGCATCAAGAAACTCGAAAGGAGGCAAAGGAGACGAGTCATTCATCACGATGTCGATGAAGATTTCATTCTCATCGATTTTCTGGTGGATGAGATAAACCGGAAAGAGCTGCTTCGTGCCTGCCTTGCCTGCCGGGATGACGGCCGTTTTATGAGGAAAGCTTGATCCTCCATCGCTCCGCCACGCTCCTGCCGTGGAAAACGACTCAATTTGCGGCCCGTCCGCGATTGATGTCATCCGCGGGTCTGAACACTGTGAGAGATGGGCAAGAGCTACCATCGCCGAAGCACTGCTGACATACGGAGAGGTAGTACCTACCTCGCGCTCCGTGGAATGATCTTAAAGTTGGCAGGAGAAATGGAGACGAGGACCTGCCGTCTCCGACCTCGTGCGGGATGTTTCTCTCCTTCCTCGTCTTCATCGTCGCTCTTTCCTGGTTCGAATCTCACCCAATCGGCAGTCACTCCTTTTGTCGCTCGCTCTTTCTGTTGTTTGGATCCTTCGGAATCCCCTCGAATTGTCATTCATTTTTATTCTCTATTTCTTGTTCCCTTCTTTTTCCTTCCTTTCCCCTTGTCTTCACTCCTTCATGAAGGCTTCATCTTCGCTGCTCGCGGCTGCGGCGCTGGGCCTCTGGGCTCAGCCAACCATGGCCACCATCGACTTGGATATCAACGATGACAGTAAGGTCTAGGTGTCTCGTGTATTGGTCGCCGTGACCCCAGCCCACTTGGCCGTGAGGATGGCCGCTCATCATCTCCCAGACTCGATCAAAGATGCCGCGTCGACCATCGCGTACGGACTGATGAAGTACTATACCGGAAACAACACTGGAGACACCCCCGGCAACTTGCCAGACCCGTACTATTGTGAGCGCGGCAGTCTCCCAATATTACCTGTAGCTTCAGGGCATCTACCATTGACTTTGCCATTGGCACCTATGTACATGCTTCAGTGCTGACCATCATCTTCTCATCATGGCAGGGTGGGAGGCAGGTGCTCTCTTTGGGACGATGGTCGACTACTGGCTCCTGACCGGCGACACCTCGTACGTCGCGTCGACTTTGCAGGCGCTGTCCCACCAAGCCGGTCCAAACGGAGATTATTTGCCGAGCAACCAGTCCCTGACGGAAGGAAACGATGACCAGGGATTCTGGGCCTTGGCCGCCTTGTCCGCCGCCGAGAACGTGTTCCCCAACCCGCCGGACGATCAGCCTCAGTGGCTCGCCATGGCCCAGTCCGTGTTCAACCAGTACGTCAGCCGCTGGCAGACGAAAGCCTGCGGCGGTGGGCTTGTGTGGCAGATCTTCAGCTGGAACAAGGGAAACGACTACAAGAACTCGGTCGCCAACGGGTGCTTCTTCGACCTGGCCGCCCGCCTTCATCGATATACCGGGAACAGCAGCTACGGCGATTGGGCCAAGAAGATCGTATTGTGGGAGGAGAGTGCCGGGCTCATCTCCAACTCCTCCCAGGTCTTTGACGGTGTCAGCTTCGATCTGACCACATTTGCGTGCGGCAAGGTGGACAAGACGCAGTGGTCCTACAACTCGGCGCTCTTCATGCACGGATCGGCGACCATGTACAACATCACGGGGGATGACTTCTGGAAGACTCGGCTGGACGGCTTCTACAAGGACGTGACGACCACGTTCGTCTTCGACGGCGTCCCGTACGAGCAGTGGTGTGAGACGCGCAACTTCTGCGACCTGGACCAGGTCAGCTTCAAGGGCTTTCTGCTCCGATGGCTGGCCGGCACGGCGCAGATGGCGCCCTACAAAGCCGACGACATCCTCAAGATCCAGCAGACCACCGCCAAGGCCGCCATATCGACATGCATCGGGCCTGCCAGCACCGGGGCGAACAACTACTTCGGCATCGACGGCACGGCCTGCGGGTTTTCGTGGCTGAAGCAGGGCCAGTACGACGGCAAGGTCGGCGTGGGGGCCATGATGAACGCCCTCGACGCCGTCATGTATCTGCTCACTCCCAAGGCCAAGGTGGCCCGAACGGCCAAATCTGGCGGCACTTCCAAGGGCAATCCGGGGGCCAATGCCGGCGACACCAACACGGAGACGCCCCACAGCGACATCGAGGCCAAGACGAGACCGACCCCGGCGGGGAGATTTGGGGCTGGGGTATTGACGGTATTACTCCTGGTGTGTGCGATTGGCGGCCCAGTCTTTAGCATCCTGTGAGCAATAAAGTGAATGTGAAGGCCGCTCCAACATGTGCCAACCAGCGAAGGACACAAACATTTACCGATGGCCGCTCCCAATATTAGCCAGCATTTTAGGATTGTCAATATGTATCCTTGCCCCTTTTTCTTGAGCAATACTTAGAATATCTTTGTCCATCGTTGCTGTTTCCAAGTATAACTCTGATCTCTCCTTGCCAGGGTGCATGCCGCGTACGCTTGTGAAGAATTATGGGAGGACTCTCATTCGATGCTCTTACAGCTCAGTGCCAATACTGGGCGAACAATTTATTCTTCTTACCTTTTTAGATCTGTTCTCGACCTGATCGCCGTGATGTTGTCGCGAGGATGTTGTAGGTGCAGCCTCTGCCCCGCCGTTGTGGATAAATGTGACAAGCCGGAAGCGACCCCGCGTTACATCATCACCTCATCCTCCGCATCCATCCCTGCAGGTCATGCATACCGAATGACCTCAGTTGCATCATCACTTTGAGGCCAGCTCAAGGGCCGGTGTGAATTTCGCATGATTGATTGAGCAATTGGTAGTGAACCATGTCGTCCAAGCACTTCATCAACGATGCGACTCACCTCGTCAACTCGGCTCTCCGGAGCTTGACCTACACCAACCCCAACGTCGCCCTCGACGCGGCCAACAAGATCATCTACCGCCGCCCATCCCCCGACGGCCGCCCCTCTGAGCAGGTCTCGCTGGTCTCGGGCGGCGGGTCCGGCCACGAGCCGTCCTTTGCGGGCATGGTGGGCCCCGGGATGCTCTCGGCGGCGGTGGCGGGCACCATTTTCGCGAGCCCGTCGGCGGAGCAGGTGCGCGTGGCCATCGGGTCGAGGGTGGACGCGGGCCGGGGCGTGCTCGTGGTTGTGATGAACTACACGGGAGACATCCTCAACTTCGGGATGGCGGTGGAGAAGGCGCGCGCGGCGGGCCAGCGGGTCGAGATGATCGTGGTCGCGGACGACGTGGGCGTCGGTAAACAGCGGGCGGGCAAGGTGGGCAGGCGGGGGATCGCGGGGACGGTGCTGGTGCTCAAGATTGCCGGGGCGTTGGCGGCGACGGGGCGGCCGCTCGAGGAGGTGGCGCGCGTGGCGAGGCTGGCGGCGGCGAACCTGGTCAGCGTCGGGGCAAGCCTGGAGCACGTCCACGTGCCGGGCCGGGCGTCCGTCGAGGGCGGGGATGAGGATGGGAGCGGGAGCGGGAGCGGGAGCGGGAGCGGGCTGGCGAGGGGCGAGGTCGAGATCGGGATGGGCATCCACAACGAGGCGGGCTCGGCGCGGGAGAGGGTCGAGCTGCCGCAGCTCGTGGGCAGAATGCTGGCGCAGCTGCTGGACAAGAGCGACGGCGACCGGGCGTTCCTGGACGTCAACTCCAACGAGGTCGTCCTGCTGGTCAACAACCTGGGCGGCGTGAGCGTGCTCGAGCTCGGCGGCATCACGGCCGAGGTGGTCGCGCAGCTGGCGGACACGTACGGCATCCGGCCCGTGCGCATCATCAGCGGCGCCTTCATGACGAGCCTCAACGGGCTCGGGTTCAGCATCACCCTGCTCAACGTGGTCAACACGGACATTGGCGGGCCCGGCATGATCGAGCTGCTGGACGCCCCCGCCGAGGTGACAGGCTGGTCGGCCCCGATCACCAAAGCGTCGTGGGAGGCCAGGAACACGGCTACGAGGACGGACGCCGTCGACCAGGGCGCGGAGACCCAGCAGCAGAGCGGCCTGAGGACGGATGCCCTGCACGCGACGTCCGTCTTGAAGAACGCCCTGGAGCGCGTCATCTCCGCCGAGCCCGAGATTACGCGATACGACACCGTGGTTGGCGATGGAGACTGTGGCATTGGACTGAAGAGGGGAGCCGAAGGTGAGTCTGGGTCGACGATTCCCCCCCCCCTCCCCACCCCCCCCTCGTCCCTCCTCTCCTTCTCTCCTCTGGTCTCGGCCTTTCAGACATGCCCC
>NQYS01000001.1:460391-473684 GCA_003055955.1 Escovopsis sp. AC | reverse complement strand
CGATTCCCCCCCCCCCCCCCCTTTTTCTTTTTTTTTATCACTCGATGAAAGCATCAGTGGCACGGGAGATAACAACGGCTCGCAGCAATTCTGCAGCATCTTGCCGAGCGACCGCTGACGGGCGACGTCGTGGTCGACGTGGCCTCCATTGTGCCGGTGGTGGAATCGACCATGGACGGCACCTCCGGCGCGCTGTACGCCATCTTCCTCAACGCCCTGGTCCACGCCCTGCGCACCCTAGCACCCGGCGAGGCCACCCCGCAGATCTGGTCCCAGGCCCTCAGGGCCAGCTGCGACGCGCTCTCCAAGTACACGCCCGCGCGGCCCGGCGACCGCACGCTGGTGGACGCGCTGTACCCCTTCGTCGAGGTGCTCGGCCGGACGGGCGACGTCAGGGAGGCTGCGCACGCGGCGCGGAGGGCGGCCGACGGGACCAAGGGCATGGAGGCCAGTCTCGGGCGGTCGGTCTATGTGGGAGGGAGCGGGTTCGAGGAGGTGCCGGACCCGGGGGCCTGGGGCTTGGCCTGTTTCTTCCTCGGCCTGAGCGGCGCCTTGCCCAACGGGGAGGAAGGGTGGGAGAACGTTTGAGAGTCGAAAGAACAAGTCTGTTTGAGAGAGAGAGAGAGTAACTTCTTTTCCTTCAATATCTCGAGGGTTGAAATGCAAAAAGAAACGCCTAGTTCGCCTGGTGTGGTTTTATTTCTCGCCCGAGATCGATGAGATAGCAGCCCAATCTGAATCAAAGCCCGATGTGTCCCCAACGCGCAGAAAATCCCCCGCCGCTTTCAGCTCAAAAGCACGAGGATCACGCTATCGCCTCTCAGGAACCTGTCTCGCGCGTTAGCAACCACTTCACCTGTCCCAGATGTTTCTTCTTCCGCCTCCTTCTTGACACCAGACGCATGACATGATTATTGCCGTCGGATGTAACTGGAATGGCAACACGAGAGAGAGAGAGAGAGAGAGAGAGAGAGAGAGAGAGAGACGCACATCTTGCTGATGAACCGGTCCTTGTTGACTGGCCGGCCCTTCTTCCCGTCTGCTAGCCGCGGCGTCTCCGTCCACATCTCCTTGACGTTCTCGAGGACCATGTTGCAGTGTCGGTCGAAGGCCTTGACGCGGGCCAGGAGCTTGCGGTTGTTGCGGATGGAGATGAGGACCTGGGTGTGCGAGCGGACGGCCGTCTGGAGCAGGGAGAGGGGTCCAGAGGAGAACTCGTACTCTTCCAGCTGGGCGATCTCGTATTCCCTAAGAATTGGTCAGCAAAAGAAAATCATAAAAGGGTGTCCAACAGAGCATCGTGAGCTCCTTCAACATCGCTTGTGTAGAGCAATCGAGCAATAGGCAGTCCTGGTCTTGGGGCGGGATGGGAGGACGGGGCGCGGCATACGTGAGCTCGGAGCGAGACTTGGTGAGGAGTTCCCTGGAAAGAACGATTAGCTGTCTGCCGGCGTAGTCAATCCATTGTAACAACGGTGAGGGGCATACTGGATCTTGGGGTCGGCCATCTTCGCGGAGGGTGGGCTTGTTGCAGATGCGGTGCGTGAGGCTCTGGATCTTGGAGTTGGAGTTGGACGGTTTGAAAAGTTGCGAGATCCCGAAGATGGACGAGGCACGCGATGGGTACTTTGATGTAGGCGGACTTGTGCACGCAAACAGAGGTACCGACAGAGTCGCCCTTCCTGGACTTCAAGAACACGGCATGGCGTCTGGCAGGCTGCGCTCTGATTGGCCACGAGTCCAGCTACCCTAGAGACACCTAGCTTCTTGTCTTCCATCTAGGGTAGGCAAAGATCCGGCGGAGATGACTCAGCATGAGCATGCTGCAGTTTCACGTGACGCGCCGCCCATGCCCAGGAG
Organism: Escovopsis sp. AC; assembly: GCA_003055955.1. Classification (NCBI taxonomy): domain Eukaryota; kingdom Fungi; phylum Ascomycota; class Sordariomycetes; order Hypocreales; family Hypocreaceae; genus Escovopsis; species Escovopsis sp. AC. Next base: position 471,824 of record NQYS01000001.1, on the reverse strand, counting down.
GAAGCGGAGCTGCGCATTCCAAATGTCGTCCCGAGAGTCGCCGGCCAGTCGCGGGTGAAATTCTTTGGAGGGCGGGAGAGGCAAGCTGCGTGACCCCGTCGACGGGATTCCAGATCCCCCCCCCAACGAACAGCCGCGACATTTGATCCTACGAGGACTACCTACATACCTACGGAATACTAAGTAATCACCTCTTACTTTGCCTTTCTTTACCTATAACACCTAAGATTCCCATCCACCGAATTGCTCGACGGAGCACCCATTCGTCATCCAATGTCCTTCAGAGCATTTGCGCTTCGCGCTGGAACGGCAGCGGGCGCCTCGAGTCGCAGAGCATTGAGTAGCAGCAGCAGCAGCAGCATCTCTAGCATGGCACAGCAGCAGGCCAGAACATTGAGCACCGCGGGTGCGCAGCCGGTCAGCAATACCATTGAATGCCATTCGCGCGCTTGTCGCCTGTCCGGCCGGTGTCCCCATTTTGCACCATCATCCATCCTGTTCCTCCTATCATATTCCACCCACTCACTCTCACACAGTCTGGAGACATGAATGGCTGACGCTGTGCAGCTTTCCAGCACGGCCCTTGGCATCAAGGAGCTCGAGACGGATGAAAAGAACGATGTCGTCTTCGAGAGCAGGTACGGCCTGCGGACGGTGCTGCTCAACCGCCCACGGAAGCTCAACTCGCTCAACGCCTCGATGATCCGCAAGATCGTGCCCCGTCTGATCGAGTGGGAGAAGTCGGACATGGCCAACGTGGTGGTGCTCAAGGGCGCGGGGCCCAAGGCCCTCTGCGCCGGCGGCGACGTCACGTCGCTCGCGGAGCTCAACCAGCAGGAGCCCGAGGGGTGGAGGAAGTCGGCCGACTTCTTCGCGCTCGAATACCAGCTCGACCACTACATCGCGACGTACCAGAAGCCCTTTGTCTCCTTCATGGACGGCATCACGATGGGCGGGGGCGTCGGGCTCAGCGTCCACGCGCCGTTCCGGATCGCGACGGAGCGGACCGTCTTCGCCATGCCCGAGACGACCATCGGCTTCTTCCCGGACGTGGGCGCGTCCTTCTTCTTGCCGCGGATGAACGGGTCCGTCGGGACGTACCTCGCGCTGACGAGCGACCGACTCAACGGGCCCAACGTCTTCTACAGTGGCATAGCGACCCACTTCCTGCACTCGTCGAGCCTGCCGGACCTGGAGGCGCGGCTGGCGGAGCTGCGGTTCCGGGACGACGAGCCGCTGCCGCGGCGGCTGGAGCTGATCAACGAGACGCTCGAGGAGTTCTGCACTGGCCTGCCGCACGATCAGCCGATACAGCTGGGCGGCGCGGTGCGGCAGGCCATCGACCGCTGCTTCAGCAAGGACAGCGTGGCCGAGATCCTGGCGGCGCTGGGCGAGGAGCGCGGGGAGACGGAGCAGTGGGCGCGGCGGCAGATAAAGACGCTGCACAAGCGGTCGCCGACGAGCGTGCACGTGGCGCTGCGGCAGATGCGCGTCGGCGGGTCGTGGAGCATCTCGGAGACGTTCGAGAAGGAGCAGCAGATCGCGGCACGGTTCATGCAGCACCCGGACTTCAGCGAGGGCGTGACGGCGCTGCTGCTCCGCCGGGAGGAGCCGCGGTGGCAGCCGGCGTCGCTCGAGGCCGTCGCCGCGGCGGGCGAGGACGTGGCCGGCCCCTTCTTCGACTTCGACGAGGCCAGCAAGGTCAAGCTTTTCACCGACAGGACGTACACCGAGTACCCGCACGCGGCGCTCGGAGTCCCGACGGAGAGGGAGGTCCAGGCCGCGGCGGCCGAGGCGGCGTACACGCCGGCGCGGCTCGCGCAGGCGCTGATCGCGTCGCGCAGGGGCAGGCAGGGGGTGAAGGAGGTGGTGGAGGAGATTATCGGGCGCAAGACGGGCGTCGACGCCAAGGGCCACGTCGTCTGGCTTGCGGATGAGTCTGCGACGACGAGTAGACTATGAGATTAGAGGACGAACAGCACATAAATGAAGAATAAGAAACTGAGCCTGATGATGGCCCACTTGGCGAGTAGCATTCGTGCGCCGATTGAAGACCGGGTGAAAGGCGATGGAGAAAGATCAAACACGAGATTTCAATATCGCGCCCATCAAATGAAATCAGATCTACGGACAAGTGAGGATTGAGATGTTCAATTGAATTGATACGCTTGGTGGTGGATGATGCGGCGCCTCTTGTGGTTGCGAGAGCTCATCCCCAGCTTACGAATTGATACTACTAGGTAGTATTTTGGTGGCACGCAGAGCACGATGTCATGGATCCAGGCCAGTGATGCGCGGCGCGGAAACATCATGCGTCATCGGGATGCGCTGGGGAGACGGAGCAGGAAATAGCCTCATCATGCCAAAAGATCCGACCGAGCGCAATAGAGCAATGGCAGCCACGGACAAAAGCGATCTATTGGAGGGGGGCAGAGCATCAATGTCGGGCAGGGCGTCCCCCCCCCCCCCCCCCCCCCACCCCTTCTTTCTTTCATCCATCCAATAGAGAGAGAAACGAGCACCTGGTAGCCACGGCGATGGTGCAGGGAGACTCGGTCAAGACAGCGCCCAGGATGTATGAGTATAAAAGGGCAGAAGCCCCGTCTTTTGGCTTCCCTTTGGGCATCGAAATCGGACTCGAGGAGCGGCGATTCCAGGTCCAAAAAAAAAAGTTCGAATTACTATCAATCAATTCATTTAATTCAATTCGATCGAGGTCGAGGTCGCTGCCCCAGATCCGGAGTTTAGCCGGCAAGCGCATTACACGGAAGAACATCGGCTCGACCTGAATAGCCAGACAGGTTGCGCCTGCTTGATCGGGTAAGTGGGGTTCGTCCCGAGGACAGCGCATCCAGGTTCTTCAAGTCCATCTACCTCAGCACACGCCCTGCACTGCGCCCAGCGGCATGTATCTGAACGCGGCACCGGAGCCTCGCCTTGACGCCACAGGTACTGCCGTCTCTTGTCGCGCGCCAATGCCGGTAGTCGGGCCAACCGTGTGGCGTCAGGGTGGATGTTTTGCCTTGGCTCCGCAAGCGAGATGCACAAGCCACACCATCAGCAGCACCTGCCTTGTACATACCGGTACGGTAGCGCTTGACAGGCGCCCTACTCCGTAGTAGGAGAGGCAATCGCGAGATGTCGCAGGTGGTTGCGCCTGCCGTCGTGAGAGCGAGAGCGAGAGGCTAGAGCTGCTCCTGCATTTCTCGCGACGATCATGATCTGCGCCCTCTTTTCCTCTTTTCCTCTTTTCCGCTCTTCACCCTCTTCTGTCCTCCTCAATCAGGTCCTGAGTAGGCCATCTGCTCTTCATTCTCGCCCGCCCCGGCACGCGCCCTCGTTCCTTTTCGTCCCCCCTCTCTCTTTCTCTTTCTCTACTACGGAGCACGGAGTACTCCGTACTTCTTCTTCTCTTCCTCCTCTTTGGCCTTTCTCCTTCTGACCGTGCGCGCGCGCTCTCCCTCCAGTTCGAAACTTTCCAACGGTCCACTTCCCTGCAACAAACGCGACTACGAGTGCGGAGTACACGAAGAATTGATCAAAGACAGACCACGCGCGTCACAGATTTCAAGACTCTTTTTTTTCCCTTCCTCTTCTTATTTTCTTTTCTTGAATTCCCCTCCCCCAGCCTTTAACTAGTCTCGGCTATTCAACTTCTACCTTCCCTTGGCTCAGCCTGCCGGAACCCTGGCGACAATCCTTGCAATCTTCCGGCAACAAGACCACTCAGCGCAGTAAACGTGGTCGACCTCAAGCAGATCATCCATTTCTCTCTACCAGGACTCGTATCAGCACTCCTCGTACTCGTTACACGCCTCGTCCCGCGACGCCTTCCGCTTCGTCCTCCGCAGGGCTCCCCGCTTCCTTGATTCGGCTGGCCCGTCTCCGCTGTCCAGATCCTCTCCAAGCAGAGAGCCCGTGGCCGGGCAACAGGGAGCTTTGCTACTAGTGCAAGCAGGAAGCACAAACCTCCACCCTCTTGGGGGGAGGGGAGAAGGCTTGAAGGAGCCTTTTCCCAGAGGCCAAAGACTTCGTCTCTCATACACGAGTAGATACTAATACCTACCTACATACTACCGCACCGTGCTGGCTCGCTTGCATCAAAGAGTCCCCATCAGCGGGCCGTTGGGCGAGGCCTTCTCGTCATGGCCACGCCCTTGCCCACGGCTGCCGCTGGCGGCTGGAATGCCAACGGCCATCAGCTCCACCATCAGAGCAACAGCAGCAACAGCAACAGCAACGTTCAAATCCAGAATCACAGCCACAAACACAACATTCGCAATTACAGCAATGGTCGTTGCAACACTCACATCGACGCTGCCACCGCTACCACCACCACCACCACAACAACAACAGCAACAGCAACAGCAACGACGACTCCAAGCACCACAGCCTCTGCTATTACCGCACCCCCGACAATGACGCCGAATCCGAACATGTACAGCAATCACAGCAACAACGGCATCAACCGCGGCATGGCAGGCATGCCTACCGCGAGCGAGGTGGACGAGTATGGCGTTCAGACTAGGACCATGGGCTGTACGATCCCCTGATCAGATCGTGAAATTTTCCCATGAACAGAGGACGAGGCAGATGGGAGACAGATCGGGTGCAGGGAGCCGGAGATTTTTGTCGCATTGACTAATGCATTGGCAACCACAGTGAAAGTCCACTATACGTTCGACAAGGAGGCAAAGGTCCAGTGCCTGGCGAGATGCCCCCAGTTGCTCCAGATTCAGACCGCGGCCATCGACGACAAGCTCACGATCGGCCTAGTGGACCTGAGGACATGCATCCACGTCATCACGGAGGCCAGCCCAGAGATCACCCACCAGGATTGCGATTATACGATATACGCCGTCGACCATTCAGAGCCTGACCTGCCGCTGGTCGGATATGGCCTGCTCTCATGGACCATCGACTCCTTGTTACGAGGGAATCCCATGGGTCAGCCGCCAAAGATGGTCACGGGGCGGGTCGCAAGGAATGTGCTTGGTGTCTTTGGCGGCGGAAGCAGGGAGACTCTCGAGGTCAGGCTCAAATTGTCTGAGATGGCCAAACCCCACCGTCCCGTCAATCACCCTGCCGTCGAACAGACCCCGAGCAGACCATTACCGACGCCCGCGCCCGCGCCAGCGCCGACGGAAACCGCCATGATCCCGACAGGTCACTCAGAGTGGACGTCCTTCCTACAGTCCAACCCTCAGATCGGGCAACCCGTCTCCCAGATGGCCCAGCAGCCCGCCGGTAGGGAGCTGCTTCCTCGAACGACACCACCAGCGGTTTCCAGGGTCTCTCAGAGCCTCCCTCCCGGCCCTCCCCCGCCGATTGAGCAGCCAGACTTGGCTACCTCGCCGGTCGAGCATAGAGACCACCCCCAAGAGCTCTCCAGGATTGCGCCGACCCCGGCCGATCTCGGCACCGTTCCTCCAGTCCCGGCAACCTCGTCTCGGCCTTCTAGCAGAACGTCAAACAGACCGACCCGGCGGAAACCACCAACCGGACGGCCCAGGGGCAGGCCGCGGAAGAAACCCACCGAGGGCAATACCTCGGGCTACGAAGACGGCACTGAGGGAGAAGAACCTCGCGAAGAGGGTCCCGCAAAGAAGCGCGTAAAGACGACCATGGTGGAAAAGGCCGATCCAAACCCCTTGAACGCCGCCCACGAGTCCCTCAGAGTCGCCGCCAGCAACTCGAGCTCGCTGCGAAATTTTCGTCCCCTCGCGTCCAATGGCGAGCTGAGCGCGGCGGTCCAGTCGCAAGAGCTTCCCCGGGCTCCAACCCCCGTGCCTCAGGGCCGCTTCAGGGGGGCATCAGCTCAAGGGGGCAGCAATCCACCGAGCAGGATGCGCCAGGAGTCGAGGTTGAGCCAGCCACCATCGCTTTCCTACTCCCCCTCCTACAGCGAGCCCAGGCAGCCCATGTCTCCCAGCCTGGACGGCAGGTCTCCAGAATCTCAAGCCCCGACCCCAAACTATTCTGAAGGAAGCCCTCTCGAGATTGGCTCCTCGCCTCCCGTTCCACGAATGATGCCCTTTATACGGTCTAGTCCACCGCCTTCGAGTCCAGTGCTCCCCCCAATGCCCATGGCGAGGCCTCCGCGCGAGTCCACCTTCACGAACCACGAGCTCGAGAGCTTCATTGGTGAGGAGCAAGCTCAGCCTCAGTTTGACGAAGAGGGATCACCTCCCCCGCCGTCCATGGGCAAAGAATCTACCCAGCATCTCAATGGCGTGCCCGTCCAGGTTTACCAAATTCAGGACGGTCCATCGGGACAGGACTTAGTCCACGTTCGTAGCTATACAACACCGCATCCATGTTCCAGCGCGCTCGTCCCGCCCGAAGTGTCTGCGCTACCGCCGTTCGTCCCGGACGCTCCCGCTCCACCTATTCACCCGATTCGATCGTCTTCCAAGAGGAAAAAGGCTCAGTCAAAAGCTCCCGCCATCCAACCACCCACGCCTCCCACAACCGATGCTGCAGAGATAGTCGCGGACCCGGTCCCTGCCGCCGCCGCCGCCGCCACTGCTGCTGCTGCTGCTGCTGCTGCTCCTGTGGTTGAGACCAACGATCACATGGCCGTTGATGCTCACGTTCACGTCCATCATGAAGGCGAAAATGCTCTTCCAGCATCAGCTTCTCCCCAGCTTCACACTCAAGCCAGACTAGAGCTGGATCCTGCGCCAGAGCCCCAAGAGGACGCTGAGCCGAAAGAGAATGTTCCTGATCCGATACCCAAGTCCACTCAGATCGCTTCCCCACCCATCGACTTGAGTCAGGATCCGGTCCTGCAGCTAGCTCTGAGTTTCGGTATGAGGGATGTCTCCGTGCCGAAATCCCTTCCACCTCAGCCATCTCCTCCTATGCTTCAGGAATCGTTTCCGGATCTTCCGCCGTCAGAGCCCTCTCCGGAGCCTGAACTCTCACCCGTGCCTCCTCCGACGTCCCAGATTGGGAAGACTTCGCGGGATTCACGACCAAAGTATAATCGCCCGCTGAACCGGTCCCAATCTGCCGGCCCGCTCACCCTGCCCATGCCCGCGGTGCCAGCGAGCGAACCATCACCGTTATCGAGGACATCAACTACAGCGCCAGAATCTTCCAGGCCAAGTTCCAACCCAGCGACTCTTCGTCGAGCGGCGTCGATCGGCCCGCTGGTTTTGCCGGTCCTCGAGGGCGCGACAGCGGATATTGTCCTTCCGCCCCCGAGCTCTACCCTCCGCGAATCTTGTTCGCCCGGGGAGAGCACTCTCCCTCCGTCATCTCCCCAGGCGCCCAGGTCTAACAAGAACATCGTCAAGAAACACGCCATCAAGCAGCGACTCGAACAGGCCATCATCAAGGGAGAAATGCCGCCATTTTGCACTAACTGTGGAGCCATCGAGACGCCCACCTGGCGCAAGATCTGGGTCCAGGAAAAACAAGGCGAGCCAGAGGACTTTGAGCTTTCGGAGAAGCCCGGTAAAGTGACTGCCGTCGAGATCATGCAACGGGACAAGGATGACAAGCCAACCCTGCATCGAATCATCAAGAAAAGTCTGGCGCCGCTCGATGACAAGAAGGTGTGGCAGGAGATGCTACTTTGCAACCCCTGTGGTATCTGGCTGTCGAAAAGCAAGAGTCATCGGCCCCCCGATAGGTGGGAGAAGGATCTCTCGCGTCTCGGTCAGGAGAGGCGGCGGAGAGGCACCGGCCGGACCAACCCGCGTCCAAAGAAGCCCCGCTTCAAGGACGGTGCCACGCGAGCTCACGCCGTTTCCGAAGGCTACATACCTACGGACGCAATCGAGCCAGTGGAACCATCTTCGCCTCCGAAGCTGCCCGACACGCAGTCTGAGAACGTCGATCTCACTATGACGGCGGCCGAGAATGGTGGCCCCCCCTCGGGCAACGAAGCAACATCAGCGCCGGCAGTAGATGATGCCGACGGCACAGGTGTCGCTGGATCGTCAGATTCTCGCGAACACGGTACAGCGCAACGGCCCATTGATATAGAATTCGATGAGGCGGTAGGCAGTACCAGGCGATTGCTCTTCCCCACACCCCGAAAGGACGGTCTGCCCAAGGCACTCAGCGATGTTGACATTAACACTGTGCAAATGAGCGAGCATCAGCAACAGCTAAAGGGGTCGGCGAAGGAGAAGCAGAAACATGCAAATACAGACCCTGAGCGAGCAACAGAGGAGCGGGACGACCTTGAGGATCTATTTAGGAGCCCGGGTCAGCCGCGGCCGTCCACCCCTCCCCCAAACGCGGATTCTGCCCCCGCGGCTCCATTGAAGACGCCCACTCGCCGTACCCCAAACCATCGGCCCATCACTAGGAGTGTGTCACGTTCTCTTCGGTCTTCGAAGTCGAAGAAATCCCCGGGCCACTCGTTGACCCAGCGAACCCCGACGAAAACAACGGGAGCGACGTTGGCTGTTCCTGGAAGCAACAGCAACACCCGTCGACGCAGTCCACGCCTGAACCAGGGTGGCTTCGAGGATGCCCTGTTCAACACACCCATCAGCCGCCGCATTGCCCAAATGCTGACGGACCACAACGACTTTCCCCTTGATGGTCAGGAGCTGGACTTTCATCATTTCTCCGCGCTCGAGAGTCAGGAGCGCGAGGGTATCGATTTCGCCAACCTCCTGAGCGCGGAGGGCGCTGCGCTTGGTTCGCCCGCAAAACAGGCCGCCATCGGCTTCGACTACGATGGGGCAGCTAACTTCTGGCCCAGCTGGAACCTGGAGAATGCATCCTTGGATCCCAAGGAGTGAAGATGTTACGCGTCGACTGCCCGTTGTGGTGATGGTGCCGGACATGGATAGGACCGATGAGAGCCATCTGTCTTGTTCAACGGCGCGGCATCGTTTACCTTTTTACCCCCACAATGACTACGGAGTATATGGTATGGAGTTATGGAAATGGAAAAGGATCATCGATAGGAAGGACCAGAGAGGCCCATAAGATGTGCTTGCTAGCTGAGCATGCATAGAAAAAGATGGCTTATCCTTGTATAGTAGTAGTAGCATGATATTCTCGTATTCTTCGTTGCCATGACATCCTAGGCTGGTTCTACCAAAGGTCGTGGCCGTTGGTTCAAGTGGAACTTTCCATGATGGACTGAGAATATTTACAATGATGAGTAGATAGACCTAGTTGCCAAGTCTACTTTTCGAGTCTATTCTACCATCGCGACGACTTTCTATATGAGGATGAAGGTGAAGGTCAAGGTCAAGGTGAAGGTGTAGGTGGAGGCAGAGGCGCATGATCTGGCACGTGAGCATGCGAAAACGTCAAAGTATCGCGGTACCACTTAACGCGTGATCCTGGACGCGTCGCGTCTTCCAGTCTCTCCTCGATCACAGCACGCAGAGCGTCGATGCGTTCAGAGACACGATTCTAACGGGATATCAGCAGCGAGAGCACTCTTGGCCTGGTTCCCACTCGCTGTGTGCCTCATCCGTCCCGCCTCTCTCTTCAATCCATCCCATTCTTGCCCATTCTCGGCCCAATCGAAGGAAGGGAGAAAAAAAAATGTCAGACGAAGATGAGATCCTGTCGCTCTTCTCCCCCGCCAACGGGACTCTCGAGCCGGATGTGCTCAGCGAGCTCCAGTCCATCATGCGTCTGCATGACATCAGCGCCGAAGACCTCTTCTTCAAGTGGGAGTCGTATTGCATCCAGCTCGAGCTCGACGCCCAGGTCGTGGCGCTCCAGACCGTGCGCAGTCTGAAGCAGGCGTTGCAGGACAAGCTCGAGAAATCCCATCGGCAAACCGCGGTCAAGAGCGAGCGCAAGGTCACGGCGACGCCAAGGGTCAGGGGCAAGAGCAGCGATGTCCTCGGTCTGCTGGACGGGTTGGTGCCGGGGACGCCTAGAACGGGGCCGAAGACGATGAGGAGGGTGGAGAGGACGCCGAAGACGCCAAAGACGCCGGCGACGGGGGTGAGCGAGCAGTTGAAGCAGCTGGGGATGGGAACGGCGACGGGGAAGTGAGTATACGCACCATCATCCAGGATGACCAAATGAGGGGGGGGAGAAAACTGTGACGGGACCTGGGCTGATGATTTGCAAAGGGCTCCGGCGTTTGCGGAGCGCGCGAACGCGGGGGAGGTCGTGGAGATCCTCAACGAGCAGCTGCCCGCCGCGCAGCCCCCAAAAGCGCCGTACGCCGAGACGAGGATCAAGCTGACCGCGGCGCTGGATCAGAAGATAATGGCATATAAAACGACGGCAATGAAGATATCCGAGATGAGCGATATCCTGGACGATCGCATCGAGGACTTCGCCGACGTCGTGCGCGAGCACCACGGGCTGGACGACTCGGCGTTCGGCAACGCTGCCACCGCGGGGACGACGGAGATCGTGGCCGTGGGGCGCATCGCGTCTGACTCGCTCGAGGGCAAGCTTAACGCAGCGTCGTTGGTGCTGGAGACGTCGAAACGGTCAGGGCGGGGGCTGAGGGTCCCCCTCAACATGGGCGCCATCAAGAGCTGGAGCTTCTTCCCCGGTCAGATCGTCGCCCTCAGGGGCATCAACACGACGGGCAACGAGTTCAGGGCGAAAGAGATTCTCGAGACCCCCTCACTACCTAGCGCGGCCTCGCCGCCCGCGTCCCTAGAAGCGCACAGGGAGAGGTTGAGGGGCGGGCCGGACGCCATGGACTCGGACGGAGATCCGCCGCCGCTCAACATCCTTTACGCCGCCGGGCCGTACACGCCAGACGACAATCTGGACTTCGAGCCCCTGCACGCCCTCTGCAGCGAGGCGGCGGATACCTACGCGGACGCGCTCGTCCTCACGGGCCCCTTCCTCGACATCGACCACCCGCTCATCGCGACGGGGGACTTCGACCTCCCCGAGGAGTGTTCCGCCGACCCCGATAGCGTCACGATGAGCACCGTCTTCCGATACCTCGTCGCCCCGGCGCTGAACCGCCTTGTCGCCGCGAGCCCCCACATCGCCGTCATCCTCGTCCCCTCCGTGCGCGACGTCCTGGACAAGCACGTGTCCTGGCCGCAGGACACCATGGCCCGCCGGGAGCTCGGGCTCCCCAAGTCGGTACGCATCGTCACCAACCCCATGACGCTGTCCATGAACGAGGCCGTGCTCGGCGTGTCCAGCCAGGACGTGCTCTTCGAGCTCCTGAGCGACGAGGTGTCCCACGGCGCCGCCGCCGCCGCGGACCTGATGGGCAGGCTGTGCCGCTACATCATCCAGCAGAGGCACTACTACCCGATCTTCCCGCCGACGAGCCGCGCGAGACTGCCCAAGACGGGGACGGAGGAGGGCGTCGCGACAGGGTCGGTGCTGGATCTGGGATACCTCAAGCTGGCGGAGATGGTGAAGACGAGGCCGGACATCATGCTCATCCCTAGCTTCCTGCCGCCGTTTGCCAAGGTAAGTGGGCGCCTCTTGATCCCGGGGGAAAAAGGGGGGGGG
>NQYS01000001.1:422597-460366 GCA_003055955.1 Escovopsis sp. AC | reverse complement strand
GGGGGGGGGGACGACTTGAAAAGCGCGAAGAGAGGCTGACGTGTTTTTTTTTTTTGCTTGATACAGGTCGTGGAGAGTGTCTTGGTGATCAACCCGGGATCGCTGTCAAAACGCAGAGGACCGGGGACGTACGCGCGGATGACGCTCCAGGCGCCCTCTCTAGAAGGTGGCACCGGGGATGTGATCAGCCACCGGGTGTTTGATAGAGCACGGGTGGAGATTGTGAAGATATGAAAACACGTGGATTCCATGGCATGGCGTCTTGAGATTATGCAATGGATTGATTCTTCCATAGCATGCTGGGTATTCTAAGCGCTGAAGATCAGTCTTTTTCTTTTACTGCTATCCTATCTGACATCGACCCTACGCCTCTTGTCGTCGTGGCGGTCGTCCCGCGATGTGCTCCTTTTCCGCCGAGTGCGGTGGTCATCGCGATCCCGCCGCGGAGACCTGGATCTTGAATACCCGCGCCGGCTGTCCCCCCCTTTCCCTCGAGAGCCTCTGTCTCTGTCTCCGTCTCTGTCTCCGTCTCTGTCTCTGTCCCTGTCCCTCCTCTCGTCATCTCGCGGCCTGTATGAACCGTCCCTGTCGCGCCTGTGAGGGGTCCCATAGTCGTCTCTCCTTCGCTCATCGGATCTTTCCTTGCGATCTCCCAGGGGTATCGCGTTCGCACCCTTTGCGCCCCTCTCGTCGGGCCTGAAGCGATCGTCGTCCGGCTGAAAGCGATCGTCGCCATCGAACCTCCCGCCGCCGTCAGCGCCATCCCTCCTCCTCCTGTCGTCGAAGGAGCCCCAGCGGCCCGTGTCCTCGGAGCGCATGTCCTTGTACTTGGATGCGCCCTTGCGCCCGAGGCGTGTCATGTCCCTCTTCTGCAGGTACTCGGGCAGGGCCTCCCTGTTGCGCACGTCGTCCTGCATGCGGCCGCCCATGATGTCCCTCTGCAGGAGGCCCGCGGCGGCGGCCTCGTCCTGGAAGAAGGCGCCCTTGTGGAAGTACTTTTGCATGTACGACATCTTGCCCTTGCCCTCGCGCTCCTCCTGCTGCCGCGCGAGGTGCTCGTCGTCCTCGGCGCGGCGCTCCTCGGCCGTCAGGTTGCGCCGCCGCTCGACCTCGGCAAGCTCGCGCTCGCGCTCCTCGATGGCCGCGCGCGCGCGCCGCAGGCGCTTCAGCTCGCGCACCCGCCACGCGGCCTCCTCCGCCGCGGGGTCCAGCCCGTCGGTGGTGTCCACGTCCGAGGCCTCGTCGTCCTCGTCGTCCCAGTGCTTCTTGCCCGCGGCGCGCGCGGCGAGGTCCTTTTTGATCTGCTCCTCGACGAGCTCGTCCGCGGCCTTGCGGCGCGCCTCCTCTGCGTCCTCGGGCCCGGCTGCGCCCGCTTGCCTCGAGTCCTGCTTTGCTACTCCACCTCCTGCTCCTCCTGCTCCGCCGCCAGCACCCCGCTGGTTCTTGGGTATGAACTTTGGCCGCATCATCATCCTCCGGGGCGCCTCCTCCTCCTCCTCGGATTCTTCGCTACTGCTGCCCTCCTCGTCATCGTCATCGTCCTCGTCTTCGTCGTCGTCCTCGGACTCGGACTCGGACTCGGTGACGAAGCCCTCCTCGGCTGCGCGTCGCTCCTCCTCCCTCCGAGCGAGGCGCTGCGCTTCGGCGGCGGCGCCGGCTCTTTGCCGGGCCTCGAGATCCAGCCGCCCAAGATTGGAAGCGATCTTCTTGGCGCTCGCGGCCTTTGGTGGGGCGGGGATTGGAGCGACATTGTCGTCGTCCTTGTCGTCCTTGTCGTCCTTGTCCTCGTCGTCGCTTGCGCCCGAGTCCGAGTCGGAGGATTCGTTGCCGGTGGGTTTGCCGGCGCGGTAGCGCGCGGGCTTGATGGGGTTTGCCGTCATGCGCTTGGGCGGCATCGTGGCGGTCGGACGAGCTTGGGTTGATGGATGAGGAATAGATCAATGATGATGGAGGATGGAGATGTTGACGCGTGGAGTTGAGGTTTGGTGTTGGTCAATGGATCAATGGATCAAGATGGACGGGACCTGATTTTTGATAAGGCGCTGGCGGGATTTGCTGCAGGGCCGATAAGGCGCGTTTTAGTGGGGTTGAGGCGCTTTTCAGTGGCCGCGGGGGCTGGATTAGCGGTCGACGGGGCGGATCGAGCTACCCTGGAGTCGATCCGATTCGATCCTCCATATTGATTGATGTATTGAACCACCTTCATTTTCCCGAGCTTTCTGAATCCATCGATTGTATTACTTCAGGTTAGATATCTCAATCTTGGGTCTAAGTCCTCGAGCTGAGTCCGAGTCCGAGTTTTGAGTCTGCTGCAGGTGAATCATGTCACCAACACATGCAATCAAGACCAACGAGTGATGATCCATCTAGACCGCAGGGTCTCAAGTCCTCGGCGCATCGAGCATCCTGATCCTGGGACGAGGCCTCGACGAGGATCGCTTATGTAATCTTCGCGGTAATCAATACTGCATTTCATCATCAAAAATTAATTTGCACGATCAATTCGCGAAACGTGACCCACGCGCTAGTCCCGAAAGAGCTATATCGACATCGTCATGGAGAAGCTCCCCATCCGGCCAATTTTTGGAAGCCTCTGGCGTGCCGTCTCTTCCTCCATGCCCCATCTCCGCCTCCATCGCGTCTCGATGAATTCTCCCCACCTCTCACCACCTGGTCACTGGTTTTGCTACCTGTACGAGTAGGCAGGATCCCACGACCGTCATCTGTGCAACAGCTCGAAGCCGCCCACCTGCCAGAGACACGCCCCCCCCCTTTCTCACGGCGCTACATACGAGTGGTGCTACAGGTACGAGTACAGGCAGCCACCGAGGTCAGTCCAGGTCTCGGCCAGTGAGCGTCATGCCACGCCCGTGTCTCAATGTCTCAACGAACAATCTGCTGGTACCGATCCGTGCTGACTTCGTTGGCAGTCAGTCAACGAGGGAGCGAAAGTGCGCGAGGAGTGAGGAGAGAGAAGAGAGAAGAAAGAGTACAGGTAGAGAGAGAGAGAGAGAGAGAAGGAGAGAGAGAGAGAGAGAGAGAGAAGCAGTATTCTCAACATGGATCGCCCTCCGCGTACCGTCCTGATCCCCGGTTCCACCGGCCTGCTGGGTCGCGAGGTTTTGACCGCCTTTCGTTCCAAGGGGTGGTCCGCCAAGGGGATGGGGCGCTCTCGCGCCGACGGCATCGACATCCTCAAGGTCGACCTCATGGACGCGGCCGCCGTGGCCAAGACCCTGGACGAGATAAAGTGAGCAGCTCATCCTCCTGTACCTCTACTCGTTTATGTCCTCGTACGAGTACATCCGTACCTACCTTGCCAAGACCCGCAATTTTCCCTTTCCCTTCCCTTCCCCTTGCGTTGACGATTCTGCCTTTGCTGATCAAGCCCTCTCCTGATGCGTACGATGGTCGATCGTTCAGACCCTCGGTCATAGTTCACTGTATGACATGAGTCAACCCCCCCGATCACCTTGGCACAAGAGATTCGTTGACCCTTTGAAATTTTGTGTTTCCGATCAGGCGCGGCGCAGCGGTATCCAGACAAAGTCGACAAGGACCCCGAGCAGGCCAGGGCCCTCAATGTCGGGGCCACCAGGTCGCTCGCCGGCCTCGCGGCGGCCCGGGGGATCCTACTCCTCTACATCTCGACTGACTATGTCTTCCCCGGGCGGCCAGGCGAAGCTCCCTACAAGGCCGACGCAGCGCCGGGCCCGCTGAACCTCTACGGGCAGACCAAGCTCGACGGCGAGACCGCCGTCCTGGAGGAGTACGCGGGGAGCGGGAAGCAAGGCCTGGGCGTTGTCCTCCGGGTGCCGGTCCTGTACGGCCACGCGGAGATGCCGTCGGAGAGCGCCGTCAATAGCCTGATGGACGCTGTCTGGAAGGTCCAGACCGAGGGGATCAAGATCAAGATGGACCACTGGGCGCTCCGCTACCCCACCAACACGGAGGACGTCGCACGGATCTGCCATGGTGCGTTGACTCGCCTGTTGCTCCCTCTTCCTCCATACATGCATACATGCATACAACATACACAACCCCCACTTCAGCTGCACCGACACGGGGTGCCAGCTCCGAGTCTTTGCTTGCCTGAGAGGGCCTTCTGTAGTAGGAGAATCTATTACTCCTGTATCATGGCTGACCTGCTCTTGACCAGATGTGGCGGAAAAGTACCTGGGATGCGATGACCGGACGGCATTGCCTCGGGTTCTTCAGTTCTCCAGCGAGGACAAGATGACCAAGTACGACATCTGCCGGCTGTTTGGTGAGATCATGGGCCTGTCCATCGGCGGCATCGAGCCGGACACCCAGGGCAACGACCCGAGCTCGAGCGTGCAGCGACCGTTTGATTGCCACTTGAGCACCGATGAGCTGAAGCGGCTGGGCATCGACGTCTGGACATGCGACTTCCGGGCCTGGTGGCGCCGGGAGGTTCGTGCCTTTCGCAAGTGAGGAACCAGAGTTGGGGACGGCCAACGGGACTTGAATATGTAGGATGATGACTGGAAGCTTGGCTTGATGGGAAAAGTCTCCTGGAATGCCTACTGCTGCTTACTAGTAGTAGTAGTAGTAGTAGTAGTAGTAGTAGTATTTCTGTGCCAGCAGTACTCCATACTCCGTACGAAAATCCGTGCTTGCGGAACGTGAGGATCGAGTCCGTTTAGAACGGAGCGCGGCTGCTGCCCCTCGGCAGATGCAATACTACTACTCCGTACTCCGTACCTCTGAGAAGTAAGCCCGGAAAGGTGTGCGTGTTCCAAGTTTCGCCATTGGCCGAGGCGGGAGGATCGTCCAGCGCGCCTGCCCGCCGGAGGTTCTCAAGGGACGGGGAGGGGGGCAGCTGCCTTTATTACCTAGTGCGTGGGGGCTCCGCCATTTTCGGTGGCAGGTGGAGATTTGCCCAGATCCGCACGTGGAGAAGCGGCGGTAGAGTCTAGACACCGCAGTGTATGTACCGGTACCTGGAGGCACCCGGATGGCCTATGCCTTTTGCATCGAAGCTCAAGTACTATCGCGGCTGTACGGAGTACGGATACGTCTCATGCCACAGACTTTAGCATGATGCTCAAGCTCCGAATTGAAGCCCCTTGTGCTTGCCTGCTGAACTTGGAATTGGAGCTCGATCCAGCCGAGCCCATCGCTGGGTTCCTCTTTCTTCAGCTTGACTTGCCTCGCGTGGATGCCTCAGCCACCGCACGTCGCCACAGCCGCGATGGAGATCAGGAGGAGCTACGGAATACTCCGTAGGGGCAATTCGCGAAAGAAAGGAGGCTACGAGTACGAGGTGCCTGGAAAGGGTGGGATGAGCTGACGGCCGTCTCGATGCAGGAGAGAGCAAGGTCGATACGAGGAGGAGGAGGAGGAGGAGGAGGAGGAAGAGGAGGAGGAGAAGAAGAAAGAAGAGGAGAGGAGGAAGAATAAGGAGAGGGGAAGAGAATCCGTGCCGTACTCGTACCGGAAGTTTGATGACTGGATCAATAGTAGTACCTGTACCTCAGCTGTTCGAGTACTACTAGCAGTACGGAGTAGAGGTACTGGATCTGCCCCCTGACCAGCTTTCCTTTGCCGTCGAGGCGCAGGTCCATTTCCTGATCCTCGAGGAGGTGCTTCCTGCTTTGTATCTGGATGTACTCGTACGGACTGAGCCTCGATTGAACAAGTTGCGGAGAGAGGTACTACTACATGTACTCCGTACTCATACTCCGTACTCCGGAGTCGTCGATCCTCCCCTGATTCTCAGGCCCCCATCACCGGTATTGAACTTGGTGAACGGAGCGCAGCGCTAGTCCGCTTCCAGCGGCCTGTCAAATTGGGGATCCGCCGCCTGGAAAAGCAAACAGGACACCATTCCTGAAGAGGCTTGGGCGTGGGCTCGACCAAGAGGTTGGAAATTAAGACACGGAATAGGGATCAACGCGGACTCGTCTGTTTTTGGGTGGGGAAGGAGGGGGGGAGGGGAGGGGGCCCGGCTCCTGCCATTGACGGGCAGAGGTACAAGTACAGAGAGGGAGGTACTCGTACTGAGTACCTACCGGTATGCCATCTGTGGTCGCGTTACTCGAGGAAAGAGACACAGACGGACAGCTCAAGACGGAAAGTGCAGATGGGCGCAGGTGAGATTTCGGGGAAGGAGGGGAGGAGGACGGGGCCGGAGGAAGGAAGGAAGGAACTCTCGGCATCGATTCCAGGGTCGACCATTGAAGGAAAGGAAGGAAGGAAGGAAGGAGAGGCCTAGGTCGGTTGGGATGGGGATCAAATCAATTGACTCAATCCGCTTCACCTCAATATTCAACCCGCCGCACAGCTTCTTCCACCATCATCGCCGCTCACCTCCATTGATCCATGATCCATCCATCCTTGATCCTCCATCGCCAGGGTCCCCGATGATGCCTGCACGAGCACAGATATTTCGATCCAGGCCGGCATCGCGAATCGACAGGTCGGTCGGCGTCCTGCACCTCAGCTCCGTCACGGGCCCCCTGTCCGTTCCCCCGTCCGCGTCTCCCCGTCTTTCTTCTCCTCTCTCTTCTTGAACCGTTCTTTCTCGCTTGTTTCCTCTCTCTCCGCAGCAGTTTGTTGTCGTTGCTCTTGTTGTCCCCCCCCCCCTTTTTTTTTTTATCCTTTCATTCATTATTAGCACCAGCAGCATTATCGTTGTTATAATTATTGTCATTATTATTATTATTATTATTATTATTATTATTATTATTATTATTATTATTATTATTATTATTATTATTATTATTATTATTATTCCTTCTTTCCGTCCTCGACGTTTGTTCGCCCGTTGCTTGCCTCGACCCTGATCCGTCTTCCTGGAAGCTCTTCCTTGACGACGCCGCCTCTGTGTGTCATCGCCCTGGTCCAGCACCGCGCAGAAAGGGGAGGGGGGAAAAGAAAACCGTCCGCTCGTTCCATCCGTCAGCAAAGTATTGCAGGTGGGAGAGGGGAAAAAAAAAAGAGAGAGAGAGAAGAGAAGAAGGAAAAGGAAGCACGCCTAGCAAGGGGGAGGGACCAAAGAAAAAAACCGGAGAGAAGTGGGAACAAAGATAAAAGGGAAGGGAGGGGAGAAAAAAAGGAATATCCCGAACAAAACAAAACACTCGGCTTCGAACGATCGGCGGAGATTGCTGGCGAGTGCAGGTTCCCGCTGCTGCCTCCTGAGTTACGTGCCTACGTGCCCACGGAATACGAAATCGCCCACCCTCGGTCGCCCTTTCAGCTCTCCCGAGTCCCATCGACGCCGCCACGCCCTCGACGCCGAACCCCCCCCTAAAAAAAAAGGAGAAGAAAAAGAGAGAAAGAGAGAGGAAAAAAAAAGAGGGACAAGGACAGTGTCACGCACGGCAAGAGAGACGAGCACGAGAACGAGCACGAGCACGAGCACGACCGCAGAGTTGCTGCAGTGCCTTGTTGTGTCCGGGTCGTCTTGCGTCTCAGGGGCGTCGCCGCACCACGCTCCCACCACGCAGCAACCGGTCCCTGGCCTGGATATCCAGGAACGGGCCGCATCGATCAATTTTCACCCATTCCTCCATCCGGCCGTCTGTCCATCCATCCGTCCATCCATCCGTCTATCCATTTCGACCATCCCTCCATCCACCACTTCCCCTTCCTTCTTTCTATACATTCATCCGTCCTTTTTTTTTCTTTTACATTGCGTTGGACCAGACCTCTGGTCACCCTACCCGGTCCCGAACACACGGGGCTGCTGAGTAACACGGCGTTGTGCTAGAGCCTCCGGAGCTTCAACCAGGAGCTTGTCCCCCAACCTGCCTCCTATCCGGACCCCCTTCTCGTTTTGCTTGTTCCGCTCCCGCTCGAGGGCGCCCGCAGGTACCGGAACCTTTCCCTACTGCTGCCAGTCGCCGGTGTCATAGCGAGCCTCGGGGTACCTGCGACTACTACCTCCTCCCGACTACTACCTTCGACTACCTTCGACTACCTACTACCTCCCTCTTCCCTCCAGGCCGTTGCGGCAATCCCATCATGGCGGCTCGAGGATCCGTCGACGAGGCAGCCTCTGCCCTGTCGTCGCCCATCTCTCCACGAAGCGGCCCGCGGGACCACGGGTCGCGGGACAAGAGCGTTTCCTCTCGATTCAACCTCTTCCCGGACTCGGACGCCGAGGGGGACGACGAGGATCCGCTCTCGCCAAGGACAAGGTCCAAGAGTGTCGCAGGATCACGCAAGGCATCCGTCTCAAAGCCCGTCTCCATAAACACAGACATACCGCCAGTTGCCAATTTCGCCAGCCCCAAATCCCCTAAACACATCGATCCCCCACACGGCGGTGCTGCCGACGACACTACCGGGACACCGCCGTCCCCTCCCAGGTCTCCAAAGTCCCCCTCCACACCTACAACTACAACTGCCGACGCAGAGTCTGAGTCTCCCTTCTCCAAGACCGAGAAGGAGATTGACGAGTTCACGGCTCAGCTCGATCTGCAGGTAGAGGAATCCCGCCGCAAGAGGGAAGACCAGAAGCGCAAGGAAGAGGAGGAAGCCGCCCGCTACGCTGACGAGGTCGCACGCCTCGAGGCCGAAACAGACCGCATCTTGGCAGAGCAGAGGAAGCTAGACTTGGCCCGACTCCAGTCACAGCTCTCCAATACGCCGCCATCCAAGTCCAAGAGGATCATCCTCGACAAGCTCACCTTCCTCGGTAGAAGCAGGAAGTCGTGCTCGTCCGCCAGCAGCCAGCCGCCCAGCACCCCGAGCACGATAGCGCCCACCATCTTCACCCCCGACCTGAGCCGAGCCAGCAGCATCGAGGCGTCACCTCCCCCGGAGAGAATGAGCTTCATCGAATCGTGCTCCTCCAGGAGCGAGGAGCCGCTCTCCTCAATGAGCGGAGGCAGCCGCGTAAGTCCATTGAATTCGTTCTCCACCACCTCCTCCTCCTCCTCCTCCTCCTCATCATCATCATCATCATCATCATCATCATCATCATCATCATCATTGATCATCATTGATCATCATCCCCTCCCCTCTTCTCCCTGTCCTCCCACCCAAAAAGGGGCGGTGATGCTTTGTTTGTCAGTCTGTGGCGCAAAGACGATCAGATGATTAGGTCTCAAATCCATCGCAAAGTCAAAGGAAAACCTCCCTTGCTCGAAGTTCTTTCTTTGCTAACAAATACGCCTCATAGCGCATCCTGGTCCGATGCATGTCGTCCACCATCCACGTCGAGGTGACAGCGGGAACCTCGCCGGCCGATATCCTTCAGATGACAGCCAAGACGACGCGCCACGATCTCGACTTCGACAAGACCGTCATCCTCGAGTGCTTCCTCGTGCTCGGCCTCGAGAGAAAGCTGAGAAAGTACGAGCGCATCCGCGACGTGCTCAACTCCTGGGACCGTGACGACGAGAACTCCCTGCTTATCATGGCTGCCGAGCCGACCGATGACCTTGGGGGGCTAGATGTTTCAGCCGTCCCACGCACGGATGATCCCGTCTCTGGCTTCACCTTGCAGCTATACCATTCTGCCCGACCAGGAAAATGGAGCAAGCGTTTCATCACCCTCCTCAACACGGGGCAGATGTTTGCCGCGAAAAGAGCCGAGTGCTCGGCGTCCGACAAAGACAGCACCATTCTGTGTCACCTGTCCGACTTCGACATCTACAAGCCCAAGGACAGCGAAGCTAAGCGAAACTTGAAACCGCCTAAGAAGTTCTGCTACGCAATCAAGAGTCAGCAGAAGACCGTCGTCTTCCCCAACGGCGAGAACTACGTGCACTTTTTCTGCACTGACGACAGTGAGCTAGCCGACCGATTCTACGAGCTGGTCCACGCCTGGCGAAGCTGGTACCTGGTAAACAGACAGATTAGCTCGAAAACCAAGCAGAAGCCGCCGCAACTCACGTTCAACTTTGACGTCAGCAGGCCTGCCACCAGCAGCGGTCACAGCTTCGTCGTCCCCGAGACCCCACTGCTCTCCGCCGGATCGTTCATGGACGAGAGTGACTTCACCAGAGCCATCGAAGAGTCAACAAAGAAGCTCGCACTGGAAGCCCAGCGAAACAAATCCATGGCGCGAAGAAACACCTCGACCGCGACGGTCACCCCAACCATCCGTACCGAGACCAACACCGAGTTCGCTCCCGAGGGTCTTCTGGGCGATGCCTACGACAAGCGAAAGGAGGAGGCCGCTACCGAGGCCAAGGAGGACGCTGCTAAGGCCGCCACCGAGAAGGCCGAGAGCCCCTTCACCGAGGGCCCCAACTTGCTCAACGGCCTCACCTCCCCCGTGAAGGAGAAGGAGGTTGAGAAGAAGCCCGAGGTCCCCGAGCCCAAGTCCTGGTTCCCCTCTGCTGCCGAGCACAGCGCTCGCTTCCGCAGCGAATCTATCCAGCAGCCCCAGCAGCCGCCGCGACGGCCGGTCACTGCCGATGCCAGTGCCCAGCCCTCCCGCAAGGAGCCAGGACCCCGCAAGGAGCCGGGAACCCGCAAGGAGCCGCCCGCGCCGCTCCTGAGCTTCCCCGAGCCCCCCCGCTCCCGCGACGGTCCTCGAACTCCGATGTCCGCCACGCTTCCCAGACAAGGCATGGCCCTGCGCCCTCCCGGATCGCCTCTCATCAACTTTGCGACCGGACCCCAGGGATCCCCGGGCATGCCCCCCAAGAACATGGGTCCCGGCCCCGGCCCTGGCGGCCCTCCGCCTTCTCCGGGTGGTGGACGCGGTCGTGGCCGTCCCCCGGCCGGTCCCGGTGGCCCCGGTGGCCCCGGCCCCGCGGGTCGCGGTCGCGGTCCGCCTCAGGAGGACCTTCCCCCTGTGCCGTCATCAAGCTCTCATGGGCCTAACGGTCCTAGACGCCCGGGTCCGGGAGGTCCTCACCCTCCCCACAATGGACCTCCTCGCGGTCGTGGCGACCCTCGTCTTCACCAGGACCCTCGACACCAGGATCGCCATCCCGAACGCCACGGCGGGCCCCCTCACCACCCCAACCAACCTCAGGACGGCCGCCGCCAGGAGCCCCTGGTCAACCACGCGCGATAAACAAGTTACATCTCTCACTTCGACCGAACCATGAAATGTTTACATGCCGATCACTTGTCTCACGAAGAAACCTGAGATTCAAAGAGGGGGTTTGTCCTGAAATTATCCTTCGCGTTTCCCTTGGTGTTCACTCTGGGTCTTAATTCTTGCAAGGGGGCAGAGAAGGTCAATTCTCTCCATCTCCTATTTATTCCTTCTTTCTAATTTCTTTCGTTTTTTTTTGGTCCTCTTTTCTTCTCTCTCTCTTGTGATTTTGTTGTTTATTCTGCTTTTATTTTGCTCTCAATCTTTTGGCTATCCTGTGTGGGTGAGAGAGGAAGAGAGTGGAGGGAGAGGGAGAGGGAGAAGGAGAGAGAGAGAGAGAGAGAGAGAGAGAGAGAGAGAAAAGAGGAGGGTGTTTGCTGCGTAATGTCCAACCGGTTTCCAGCTGGTGTTTCTGCCTTTCTTTCCTCCCGTCTCTTTGGGTTTCCTTCCTTAATGCGATTGCAAAGGTGTCACTGGCTGGCATATTGGCTTATCTGGTCTTGTTTTGGGAAATGAGGGAAATGTCTACACATCGAATGGGGGACATGTCTCGTCTGGGGGAGTGGGCTGTATTTCGGATGCGGATCCTGTTTGAAATCTATACTATACAGAGTACTAGGTAGTTGAGAGTCGTTGTTTTCCAAAACAAGAATTCGTTAGAGTTACTAAGAGGTAATTTTCCTGTGCTCTCGTGAGGGGTAGCAGAGACAGTGATGGCGAGTTGTCTTTCCTTTCGTGCTGATCAGAATCACCGGAGATTGACAGATGACGAGTTCCCACCTACGGATAGGATGTAACGAGAAGATTGCCCTGCAGGAAAGATGGACAGTCGATTAACCTGTCCTAGACTCGAATTGAACGGGATTGATTTGTCTAATCCTCAGTTTTCTTTTCCACTCCTTGATTGGCAATTGATTTTTGAGCTTGAGCACGTCCTTGAATTTCCTTTTCCTTTTTTAATTTTTTTTTCAACATCTTACAAAAGGCCAGCGTTTATTTGCTTCGCTTGTAGATCTTGGCCAGGAAGGCCTCGAAGACATACTTCTTCAGGCCCTCGCTCTCGTCGAGCTGCTCGATCTTGGCGCGGATGTCAGCGGCGCGGCTCTCCTCGAATCCGAGGTAGATGTCCTTGAGCTTGAGGTCGTCGTAGAGCTGCTTGACGGCCCTCTCCTTTGCGTCGTCCTTGACGCCGTAGTTATCCTCGAGGATCTTGCGCTGCTCGGGGGTAGCGATCTTGAGGGCCTGGTTGACGAGCCAGGAGCACTTGTTGTCCTTGATGTCGGTTCCGATCTTGCCGATGTGCTCGGGCAGGCCGAAGTTGTCGAGGTAGTCGTCCTGGACCTGGAAGTACTCACCGAGGGGGATGAGGATGTCCTCGGCCTGCTTGAGGTTGTTCGGGGTGGCGATGTTGAGCTGGTGCAGGGCGAGGGCGACGGGGAGGTAGAAGGAGTAGTAGGCGGTCTTGTAGATGACGATGAAGCTGTACTTGTCGAGGGAGAAGTTGTCGAGGTTGACGGCGTCCTCGGGGGCGGTGAGCAGGTCGCAGAGCTGGCCGAGTTCTGTCTGGAGGGTGACCTCGTGGAAGAGCTCGAGCAGGTCGACGTAGGCCGGGTGGGAGCGGAAGAAGCGGCGCAGGAGGGTGTAGATGGCGCTCTCGAGGAGGAAGGCGTCGTTGATGGCGACCATGCCGACGCCTGGCTGGCGGTACCAGCAGGGCTGGCCGCGGCGCGTGATGCTGCTGTCCATGATGTCGTCGGAGACGAGGAAGAAGGCCTGCAGGAGCTCGGTGAGCCAGCCGAGCGTGGCGGCATGGAAGAACTCGTCCTTGGTGAGGGGCCGGCCGAGGATGATGGAGACGGAGTCCGGGACAGACATGCCGCGGTTGCATTTGCCGCCGAGCGGGTTGGTCTCGAGGGACTGCGAGTAATTGGGTCAGCCAGAAAAGTGACTGACAAGGACTCACTTCGCATCGTCGATGGTATCTTGTTATGTGCCCACCTTCTTGAACCAGTTGAGCTCGGTCTCGGGGAGCTTGTAGGACTTGGCGTGGTCGAGGATGGCCTCCTGGAGCTCAGGCCAGACGGCCTCGAACTCGGCGAGCGTTGTCTTGTGGGCCATGGCGGGCGAGGGTTCCAGATGAGGCTGCTTCGAGATGGTAATGGGAAGGAGGAGGAGGAGGAGGAGGAGGAGGAGTGGTGGTGGTGAAACTTTTTGTTACCGGTAATTCGGTCTTGGGCGGCAGATGAATATGGATCTGATCGATGGAAGGATGGATTAGCGCCCGCTGCGGCCGATAAAATACTCATAATGTACGGAGTACTCCGTAGATGGTGGCTTAAATACCTGGTAGGACTCAGTGATCGGGCATCAGAGGGGGATCGCCGACGCAATGGCTCGAGGTTGTTGGCTTCAATCGGACGAGAATCCGAAGAGTCAATGCGGATACGGCGCCAGCTCGGATGCGGTCAATCTTGCACGATATTACTCCGCATGTACTCCGTACGGAGTAAGAATTGACGGATTGATGTGCCTACCCTGGACAAAAGATATTGCCGCGTGCCTACCCTAGAGGGACACTGCAGACGAGTCACGACTCCTCCAAGAATTGCACGGACCTGCAGGAACGCCCCGCTGAGATCTGGGCGGTGAAAGTGGGAAGGAACCTCTCACAGTGCGCAGGATCTGTCGGGAAAGTCTCTAATCCTGCATATTTGCCGACGTTGGAGGACCTCTGCAATACGTAATATTACCTTTGATCGCACTGTATGCGGAGCACCTGCCAGGTGAGTCGCATGATCCGATGCTGGATTGAACCTGCCGTCGCGCATCGCAGATACGAATACTCCGTACTCCGTACGAGACCAAAACATCATCGACTTCATCCAATTGATTCCACGATCCATCAACTTCAACTCGCTGCATCGGACCGCAAGCCGGGGCAACAGTACGAGTAATCGCCTCAATTCTCCTTCTCCTTCGCGGCCCGATATTCCTCATCAGCTTCATTGGCGGCTGCTCTCCCAGGGTCACGCAGTTCCACTCAGACGCGGGCGCGGGCGCGGGTGCGGGTGCGGGTGCGGGTGCGGGAACGGTTGACCTGGTTTGCGTTTCAGCCAGGATGACGTTGAGCCCGCACGAGATCGCGCAGTTGCGGCTGGCCCTGCAAGATGCCATCGTCAAATGCTCCGAGCGATGCCTCTATCAGTCGGCCAAGTGGTAAGCAAACAGCTTGTCTTGTGACCACTGATGTTTTTTTTTTCTCCCAAAACCCTCTCCTCAATCTCCCCAACAAGAGCGAGCCAATTGCTGATACACTTCCAAGGGCAGCCGAGCTCTTGAACTCCCTCCCGGAGACAGACGATGCCGGAGATGACGCCGACGACATACACAGATCGCCCATCTTTTCGCCGAACCAGGACCCTCAGGAAGCCGCCCTGGAGGCAAAGGAGCTGAGCAGATACTTGCTGGCCAAGTCGCTCTTCGACTGCAGGGAGTACGATCGATGCGCCGCCGTCTTCCTGCCAGACTCGCTCCTCTCAGCCGTCCTCAGCTCAAGGTCGCAAAAGGCTCCAGCAACGACGGGCAAGACGACGACGACGACGACGACGAGGCAGACAACGACCACCACCACCACCACCCGGGGGAAGGAGAAAGCTAGGGCTGCGGCGACGGCCGCGGCCGCGGCGGCCGTGCCGCTTCCGAAGCTGAGCCAGAAGAGCCTGTTTCTTGCCCTCTACGCCAAGCTGATGGCCGGCGAGAAGCGCAAGAACGAGGACGCCGAGATGGTCATGGGCCCTCAGGACCTCGGCACCGTTCACAACAAGCAGCTGATGATCATCAGGCGCTTCTTGGCTCTTTGGTTCGAAGAGCGACGGACGGATGATGACGAGGTGCTCGGAAGCCAGGGCTGGCTGGAATATCTGTAGGTCTGCTGCTGGCTTCCTTCTCGATACCCCGGTCACCGTGCTGACATTGATCCTCTCGCCATGCAGATATGGCATGGTGCTTGCCAAGGAAAAGAACGACGACCGCGCTTTGGAGTTCTTCATCCGAAGCGTTCACAAATACCCGATGAACTGGGGCTGCTGGCTGGAGATGACGTCTCTGATATCGCGGGTCGAGGACGTGGGTGTCTCGCTTCCTTGGCTCATCCGGCCTCCTTCGAGCTTGCTGCTGACGTGCAACCTGCCCATCTAGCTGAACCGGATATGCCGGCATTGCCCCCAGAACATCGTTTCCTACATGTTCCACCTCCACACCTCCCTCGAGCTATACCAACACTCCTCAGGCCTCGCGGATTCCCTCGACCAGCTGCTAGCCATCTTCCCGACTTCATCATTCCTCCTCACGTGCAACGCCCTCATCGCTTATCACGCCAAAGATCTCATGGCCGCCGAGGGCCACTTCAGCCGGCTGCTCTCGCTCCACCCGCACCGACTAGATTCTCTAGACCACTACTCCAATATCCTCTACGTCCTCAATCTCCGCCCAAAGCTCGCCTTCCTGGCCCATCTCTGCTCGGCCGTCGACAAGTTCCGACCCGAATCCTGCGTCGTCATCGGGAACTACTACTCGCTGCTGTCAATGCACGAAAAGGCCGTCCAGTACTTCCGCCGCGCGCTGACGCTCGATCGGACGTGCCTCTCGGCCTGGACGCTCATGGGCCACGAGTACGTCGAGCTGAAGAACACGCACGCTGCCATCGAGTCGTACAGGAGGGCGGTGGACGTCAACAGGCGGGACTACCGCGCCTGGTACGGCCTCGGGCAGACCTACGAGATGCTGGAGATGCACACCTACTCCCTCTGGTACTACAAGAAGGCGGCCGGCCTCCGCCCCTGGGACGGCAAGATGTGGATGGCCGTGGGGTCGTGCCTGCAGAAGATGGGCAGAGAGCGGGACGGCATCAAGGCGCTCAAGCGCGCTCTCCTGGCTGACGCCTACTACGACGTCGGCAGCAGCTTTGGCAGTGGCGGGGATCTACTGGGAGCCAGAAGCGCTACGGGACACATGGACCCCGAGATCCTGCTGCAGATCGCCTTCATGTACGATCAGCTCGACGAGGAGGACGAGGCCAAGGCGTACATGGAGCTGTGCATGGCGCAGGAAGACGGAGGCGCCGAAGCGGCCGGCAACCTGGGGGACGCGGTCAAGTTCCACAACGACTCGCCGGGCGGATCCGACGACAATCCCGAGCAAGACGGGAAGAAGGGCGAGAGCGGCGGCGGCGGCGGCAAGGCAAAAAGCAATGACGCTGCCGGCGGAGCAGGCGGTGGAGGAGGAGTAGGCACGGGAGTGACGGCGGCGACGAGCAAGGCCCGGATGTGGCTGGCCAAGGCTGCTATGCGCGTCGCAGACTTCACGACGGCGAACAGGCTGGCGACGGAGCTCTGCCAGGACGGGGTGGAGGTGGAGGAGGCCAAGGCGCTCATCCGAGAAGTACGGTCGAGGCTCGAGGCAATGGGGACCTTGAATTCCGCGACAAGTTAGGAAAGCCTGCGCAGAGTTGTTCCTTTTGAGTGACGGGGGTTACAAAGAAAGGGGGGGGGGGATCAGTGAGAAGACCTTGTCAAGACTTTATACTTGATGATGATGATGATGATAATTATGATATGAAACAAGCAAGCATTGCGCAGCTACCTCTACCTCATCCTCTCATTCTAATGTATGACCTGAAGAGGAAACATGAAGCCATCAAATACAGTGCGGCTGCATAGTATCATCAATCGTATCCACAGTGCGAGGAGGGACTATGTTGATGCCTCGACGTCGAGACATTCTCCTTCCTCTCCCTGATTCTTCTTCCAACCACCATTTCCAACCTCATGCTTGACGGAGCTTTTCTTTTTCTTTCTGGCGAGACCATTCGTATGCTTCCAAGATGGTTTTTTGCTTCTTCTTGCGCGCACTACGGAGTAGCTCTCCTCCTCTTTTCTCAAAAAAAACTTCGTTCAGCTGAAGCGTGACGCTCTATGCGAGATGATGGCGGCCGAGCTCGTGCTGAGCAAGCAGGCAAATATGGTTGATGGGCGCGATGCCTAGACACGGAAGAGAAGCGGTGCATTGCGATGACGATACGGGGTTCGATTGGCTCAAAAAGATTCTGCGACTGTGTCGGTCCAAGAGGGAAGCCCTCAATCCGACTCTCCGGGATCATCATGGCCTCGCGAGTCTGGCAGCAGAAAGCTTCCGGCCCCTGGCGTGACACACATGCCGCCAAGCACACACTCGAGTACATAAAGAGCGAGCGAGCATGATATCGGCAATCGGAACCAAGATACGGAGTATGGCGTCAGACCATTCGAGGCGTGATTTGGTCGGGACAGTGGGTTGCACGGAGCCCGGGACCCGACGGATCACAGCTCGAGAGTCGACCGAGGGACTCCAGCAGGAGGTCAAAGGTCAATGGAAAATCCTCAGAATGGGCGGCATCGCCGGCTCGAGAGTCGACGGACGCTGGGGGTCCCGGGACTCGGGGGATTCGAGAACTCTATGTGGCCTCGCAGGCATCCGGCGGGTGTGGGTCATCCAGGGCTTCCCCATTCAACGATCGTGGAAGACGCGCACTCATACTCCGTACTCGTACGAGTATGTATATGAGTGTGAATGCTGGAAGCTCATTTGCTGACACGTGGGAAAATTGCTTCATGCAGCGCTTGCCTTGGTCCAATTTCTCGCCCGTCCTTGCCGTCGAGTCTCGCAATACGAGGCGCCCATCAATTTCCAAGATGTCACGACAGGCCTCTGGAGCTGGTCAGCGCGCTCGTCCCGACAGCCCTAGCGACCGGCCTATGAGACGGTTTCGAGCTTTGATGAGGGTGCCGAGGTGGCCAGCGGTCGGTGGATACGAGTACATATCACCGTCGGGAAGACCCTGTCCTGCGCGGTGCAAGCCTCGAGGCGGCTGTCGTTCCAGAAACTGGACGAGGTCCTGTCTGGTTGTCTGAGCCGGCCGCATGGGGAGAAAAGATTGGACGACTCGGCCTCGGTGTGCGTGCTGCTGCTGCCCATGCCCATGCCCATGCCGGCCAGAGCGGCAATGGGCGATGGATGGATAGGTGGATGGATGGATGAGGGATCGCCACCCTCCAATTTGCTGCCGGGAGGATCGTCGGCCTGCCAGGCACCGCGCAGCCCTTGCATGGCACCATGATAGTGGGCCAATGGTGGCTCGAAGCTGAAGAGTGTCCGTCTTTGGGCTCGCGGGAGGTAGGGATGATGCTCTCCCATGCATACACGAGTTACTGGCTCCTCTATACTCCGTACTAACGGAGTACGAGTACGAATATGAACAAGCATTCATCTTTTTGTTCATGCCTCCGCTCGACACCCTGCCAAACACAACCGGCGACCAGACCTCCGCATGGACGAGCACAGATATCGACGTTGGTTTGGGCAACACGCACCTCGGCGCTTTTCAGAAGGATGGAGGATCGAGCGAGGAGCCAGCTACACCTGAGAAATCCCACGGTCGAGTTCCGATCGTTGCACCTCCGGCGAATTGAACGAAGGGGAAGAGAAAGAAAGAAAAGAAAAAATTGATGCACGGGGACCGAGAGTGAGTGTCCAGGGCCTCATCGCTCGGCGCTATCGAGGGCCTCGGTGATTTGCGATGCCATTCCCCCGCGCCATCTGCTCCGAAGCTTCCTTGACTCGCGAAAAAAAAAAAAGGGGGCACTGACCTATCTCGGAGTAATCCTGATGCTCACTTTGGGGGACGACGTGCGCGCGCGATGCCTGGACCGACCTCGAGAGCCCAGACGCCGAGAGAAAGAGACCAGCAACCGGTCTCACAAGTGCGGAGCAGCAGAGCCAACGGCGAGCCTCCCCTACTAGTCCCGGTTCCCCCCTCAACGGGTGTGGCGAGTGTTTGATTGGGGATCCAGGACCCAAGGTCGAGTCATACGGGGACAGTACAGCAGCAGCCAGGCTCGAGAGCGATGAGATCCCCCTCGGGTTGCATTCTTGATGATGGCCCTGGATGAGGGAGCAAACGGATGGTGACGTTGACGTTGACGTTGACGGTGACAGCGACAGCGACAGCGACAGCGACAGCGACAGCGACAGGACGCCGGCCTTTGGTTCGGGAATTTCTGGTGCATGGAAAGCGGACCGGCGCCACATGTGCGAGCGAGCATCCTGCTTGTTCTTTTCAACCATCTCCCGGATGATGGAGCCCTCGGCACTTCCTACTCTGGAAGGTCGATATATCTCTACTGGGATGCATCCATACGAGGATCGACCTCTCTCAGCTCGCCATCCCGATGCGCTAGGGGAGCTGGAACATACGATGGATATATGGATGCTCGATGCTCGATGCTCGACAGGAACCACTCAGCAGCAAGCGTCGCGCGGACCCAGGGAGTGCCTTGCATATGCCGTCGACTCCGTCCGTCCTGCCTGTGCCTGGAAACCCGACAAGGCCTCCATGCAGCTTTCACAGCACTCGTCTCGTCTCGTGCAAATCTATGGACACCAGGCGCTGGACACCAGGCGCTGGACACCAGACGCTGGACGCTGGATGGATGGATGGATGGATCAAGCCTCGTCCAGCCTGGTAGCGCGACAGCACAGCCATGGCCCATCGTGGCCCCAACCCCTGGCCTAGCCACCCCCTGGATGATCTCCACCATGGCATCACCACATTGGACCGCGCTCGGCCCATCCGCGATATGCACAATCTCGGCCATCGCCCCTCGCTCCTTGCTCCTCGCCCCTCTCTCTACGAGTACTTCGCCCCTCGAACGGACACTTTTTGTGCCTGCGTCTAGCTTCTTATGCTCCTTTTACATGGTACGAGTACTCCGTACATACATATGTACGAGTACGAATCGGTTCATGCCTCGTGTGAGGTACATACAAACTATGAGCAAGCGTGCGTGCGTGCATATACATACATGCATCATGCATTCGGGATGCTTCAGGTACAGGACGGAGCATATGCACTTCATGCATACGCACAGGGTCTTTGAGAAAGAGAGAGAAAGAGAGAGAGAGAGTCAGAGAGAGTCAGAGAGAGTCGGAGAGAGAGAGAAAGCACAGACGAGCTCACTCTCTCCGTGTCGTCTCCCAACGCGTCGACCCTTGTTGGCCTGCATCGAGGGCGCGGCCTCTTTGCTTTTGCCTGGCTCCTTGGCCATGCTCGCCACCTGTATAAAAAGGCACATGTTTGAGTCCCCGCCACCAATTTTATTTACCTACTCCCGTTCACCCAGGTCTGCGATTTCTTCTTCTTCTTTCTTTCTTTCTTCTTCTTCTTCTTCTTCTTTCTCTCTCACTCTCTCACTCTCATTCTATCTCTTTCTCTCCACTAAGGGCTTCTTGTTCTCTCCTTTCATAGAGAACCGACGATCGTTGCGCTGAATACTCATACACTCTTTCAATCTCCTATCCAGGAAGCAAGTCCACAGGATCATCAACGGCTAGCCCGCCTCAGACAACAACAACAACAACAACAACAACAACAACAACAACAACAACAACAACAACAACAACAACAACAACAACAACAACAACAACAAGCCTCTCCTTTCCAACCATTGACTGAGCGAGTCCCCCGATAGCATCGCCATCGCCCCAGGTTCACTCTTTACGACCTCCACCCACAACGTCGAGATAGCCTTGCCCCAAAGAAGCTATTCGTACTCGGACCAAGCCATTGATCCATCACACGACCACATCCACAGGAGCAAGTAGGCAGACAGGGGATATACACTACACACAATAGGGAGAAGGAGACAAGACCAGACCAGACCACCATACACCACACTCACATCTCACATCTCACATCTCAACCGTCAAGATGCGTTTCTTCAGCGCTGCCGTCGCCATCCTCGCCTCCGTGGGCCTTGCCGCCGCCAACACCGTCAGCTTCTGGACGCTTGACAACACCCCCCGCACCGTCTACTTCACCCCCAACACCCCGTCCATGGGCTCCATCGACCCCGTCCGGTGCACCAACGGCGCCCAGACCCAGGTCACGTTCCCGCCTGGCTGGACCGGCAACTTCTACGCCATCCCCGACGGCCAGGCCAACGAGCCCGGCATGCTCGGCGAGGTCAACTTCAACGGCTGGAACGGCCTCACCTACTTCGATGTCTCGGGCATCGTCAAGGCCGACGACACCAACAACGTCCAGCAGATGTGGCCCGTCGGCCAGGTCAAGCCCATGTCCGGCTGCAACCCGTTCCCGTGCAACAACGCCTACTGGCACCCGGATGACCTCCAGACCAAGGTCACCTCCGCCACGGACCTCATGTGCACCCTCGGCAAGGGCTCTCCCGGCATCAACTTCCCCGATGCCCAGTAAACCATTGGGCAGGGGAAAACGTGGAAAAAGGAAATCATCATCGAGAACGGAAAGACTCGCAATCATCCGTTTTATATTTGTGTCTTGATTCTCTCAAACATTCAAAAGCCGGTGTGTGTGTGTTGCACGCGAAAGGGGGGGAGGGGGGAGGGGGGGTTCTTCTGGCCATCGTGGAGATGTATTCGGGCAATCAGCCCGGCGCTGATGGCATGATTCAGGATGGTGCATCCTTCGTTTCTTCATGAGGTTGAACACCACCAAAGTCATGATGGCACGACGAGAAGCCCTTATTTTCATCGGAGAGATACCCTGGATTCAAAAACGTTTCTTCTTTTCTTCTTCTCTTCACCCAGGGACCCCTTAGACCCGGGCCTTCCCCCCCCCCCCCAAGTCTGGTCCTCCCATCAGCCCGTGGGCCCTTGGTCATCATCTTCATCATCTTCATCATCACTTTCTGAAACACCTTATTCCTGGGCACGATTCATTACAAAAATGGGTGGAGGAGTTTCCGACATGGACGGTGTTTATTTCCTGCTTGTCTCTTTTGAATTAATCGACAGTTCAAAACGGTGAAGACGCGAAGAGAGTTGAGAACTCGTGAAAAGGAGGGGGGTTGAAGGCAGTGTGGCAGTGGCAGTGGCAGTGGGAGTTGCGTGAGAGCGAGAGTCCTATGGCCTGGTGGTGATTTGATACAGCAGTGTACAAGGCGGGCGGATCTGACGCTTACACTTTATTGAATATGTTCGTGATATATATTATTGATATAAATAACTCTTCTTTTCTTCTTTTTACCGTTTCATTCTCTTTCATTCCTGGATCGTGTTCGGTTGCGTTGGGTTTGTGACGATGGAGACGTAATAACTGTATCGAATCGATGTACATTCGGCGATGTGGCCGTGAGGGCGAGGATGACTTGATGGTGCGGTTCGTCCTTTCGGGAAGCTCGGGAAAGAGAGTCACGTCTTCCAGAATGTATGTACGGGAAAATAGGAATGATAGATATGCAGTGTGTCTCGAGGTTTGTTGTCGCCGCCATGTCTCGGGGAGGATGGACGCCCTCCGCGTTCCATCAATGATGTGACTGATCTGCGCGGTAACGGCAACGGGCTTCTTGTGCAACGTGGGCTGCGATTCCTGCTCGTGTCGTTGAGTATGGACGGGTTAGATCATCACATCGTCAGGTTTGATATTGCGGACCAGGAGGTTCGCCACGCCTTCGTAGAGCCATGCACATCTTGACATGCCGTCCCCTGGGCCATTCCCTTGAGACGTAGAGAGAAAGAACAAAATCAACTCTGATGAAGGAAGGCTTCCCTGAACTCCGTAGTCGTCGTTACTCAAATGCTAATTACCTGACCCCCATGCATCTCATGAGCTCTCCTCCGAGGATGGCGCCCTGCTGGGCTCGCTGCTGCTCTTGGCCTCGGCCTCTGTCGCCCGCTCGGCCGAGGAGCGCTCCGCTGCCGGCGCTGCCGGCGCGGCTATCTGCTTGGCCTTGATGATGCCGGAGAGCACCTGGCAGGTATCCCCGAACCCTTCGATCTTGGCGAGCTTGCCCGCCAGGAAGTCGACGTCGGCCAGCATCCTGGGAGAGTGTTAGCAACGACATAAAAACGAGGCGTTGACAGAGAAAGAAAAAGAAGGGGGGAGGCACACCGTTCGCGACCACGCTCCGTCTTGACGTCGGCCTGGCGGATGGCGCTGCCGAGCTGGTCCTTGTAGCCCGAGAAGACGGGCACCATGATCATCTGGACGTGCGTCTCGGGGAGGTGCTTGGTCAGCACGCGGTGCAGCGTCGTCGTCTCCTTGACGAGGGTCTCGATGTACGGCCTTGGGCCGTGCGGCGGGTTGGAGCCCTCGGGCGCGTCCCAGTCGATGCCGCGGACGCTCTTGGCGTGGATCGCGGCGCGCCCGCTCATGATGTCGACGAGCTTCTGGTGGATGTTGACCTGGTGCTCCTGCAGCAGCCGGCGGATCTTGTCGAACTCGCCCATGAGGCTGGAGCCGGCGGCGCCCGAGGGGGCGTGGCGGCGCGCGAACTCGCGCATGTGCGGCACGAGCGAGGCGACAAACGACAGCGCCTGTGACGCGAGCGCGAGGTGCTTGGTGGTGATGTTCTTGAGGCCCGCGGAGCGCGTCGCCCCGGCGCCGAGGATCAGCTGCGTGCAGCGCGAGTTGAAGAGCTGCAGGTAGGAGACGAGCGACGCCGCGATCTCCGTCGTCATGGACGGCATCCCCGCGATGAGCTGCAGGAACGTCCCGATGCCGTCGAGGCACAGGACCGCCGAGTTGGGCAGCACGAACTTCTCCATCTCGATGACGGCCGGCCGCGTCTTCTCCTTGGACGCGCCGTTGGGCTCGGGCGAGAGGAGCTCCGGATGGCTCGCCGGCTCCTCCGGGTGCTGGTAGGGGATCCAGATCCGCGTGTTCTCGGCCCAGGCCTCGGTGTCGCCGGTGCTGCACCCGAGGATCTGGTCGAGGAGCTCGGCGTTCTTGTTGCTGAAGTCCTTGGCGTTCCATTGGTCCGACTCCATGCCCTGGGCGAGCTTCTGCATCTGCGAGTCGCGGTGCCACTGCACGAAGTCCTTGATGTGGCCGTTAACCACCGCTTTGAGCGCGTTGCCGCTCCTGCCGGAAATCGCCTCGCACTCGTATGTGAAGTAGAGGTTGAGGGAGAAGTATCGCAGGAAGAAGTCGGGCGCCAGGTGGATCGCCTGGTCCGACCGGACCTTGAGGACCTTGACGACCCTGTCGATCGCGACGTCGACCGCCTGGGCCATCAGGTTGCCCACGTCCAGGGCCTCGTGGAGCTCCTCCTGCAGGGCAAACGCCGAGGGTGTCTGCAGGCCGGCCTGGCGGTCCGGCCTCGGGCCGTTGGTTGGTATCCTGGTGAGGGGCGGTCTGAGGGTGTTGTTGTCGCCCTTCGGCAGCGGCGGCGGCGGGTTGGAGATGGAGCTTGCGATTTCTAGCAGCACTTTGACTTGCGTGGAGAGTCTTCTCAGGATTTCCGTCACGCCGACGTATACCTTGACGAGCATCTGCTCGCCCTCCTCGGGGTCCAATGCGCGGAGATTGCGCGCCAGAATCGAGGACTTTTCCTGGCTCGATAGCTGCCTGTTCCCGCTCGCCGTCGAGACCGAGATCATGGACTCGTTGTCGTCATCGTTGCCGCTCGGGAGGGGCCTCCTGACTATGTTCCTCATCTCGCGGAAGAACTCTTCGCGGAACGCCGCCGCCGCGGCCGTGATGTGCTTGGCGCGGTGCAGCCCGACCATGGTCGGCAGCAGCTGCGCCTTCAACGCCTCCGTGTCCGCCAGGTATGTGGGCAGGCCGGAAGAGGCCTTGCCGTTGCCTCTCGCCCTCGAGGCCGCGTTGTTCCAACGAGATAGGACGTCCGCCGTGGAGACCGTGTCCACGTGCCTCCGGAGATCGGAGAGCAGGACTTGTGAGAACTTGGACTCGTATGCCTTGCCGCTCCTGAATCGAAGCGACGCGAGATCGGCCTTGACGCCCTGGAGAGCGGAGGCGGACCGGAGATCCCTGAGGCGCAGGCCCGGCTCGGCCGTGAGCGATTCGTCGCGCTCGCCGGAGATGAGCTTCTCCAGGGCGTCCATGGTCGTCAATGCCTTGTCCACCTCGCCGGCGTCGACGAGCGATTCGCACTTGACGAACTCGTCGGCGATGAGCTTGAGCTGTCTCACGGCGTCGGCGAGCTGCCGCAGGTTCTCCTCGCGCCTGCGCTTCTCGACAATCTTGAGGCCATTGGCGGCGATCTCCTCGTCCAGGACCTCGAGCTCCTTGCGCAGCGTCTTGATCTTCCGGACCGACTCGGCCGTCTCGGAGTGCAGTTCCTTGAGCGAGCCGAGCGCGGTGAAGAATGTGGTGGACGCGGTCGAGATGGAATTGACCAGGTGGATCTCTATGATGTCCAGGTACCAGGAGAGCTTCTCCTGCAGGATCGCATTGGTCGCCAGTGTCTTGCGCGGGGCTACGGCGCTGTCGTTCCCTTCCTCTTTGCGCTTCGCGTCGCTCGGCCGGATGACTTCGGATCGCTCGCTGACAACGTCAAACGTTCGCGGGTTCTCGAGGTGGAAGTCCTCCTCGAGGTAGACGGGGGGGATGGTGGACAGGGGAGGCGGTCCCTGGGCGTTCTTCCTGCTCAGGGCAGCCGAGCTCGCTCTCGATGCAGCCGCGGTTCCTTCGATCGAACTGAGTGACGACAGGGAGGCTATGGAGTCCTTGCGCGTGTTGCGCGCCCGGCCGCCGGGTCGCAGGTAGCCGTCGGCGACATGGTCCGGGATCGGGTCGTCCTGCCTGCTGGGCTTGCGGCCGTTGTTGGCGTCGTCCTCGGGGGTCTCCCTGACCCGTCGCAGCTGCTCGTAGAGGGCGCCGACCTGTGAGAGGTAGGGGGCGAAGTCTTCGGGATCGACCTTGGGGATGTTGGTCAACGTGACGGGTGGGATGTCTCGCGCGGTTGGAGGCTTGTGCGTGCTCGAGGCGGGCGCAAAGGAATGCGGTTGGAAGCCGGTCCTGACGATAGGAGGCTGCAGCAGGGTCGAGATGGCTGGCTCATGCGGTTAGCTCAGGAAATGGAAGGGAGGGAGGGAGAGAGGGAGAGCTAGAACTTGAGAAAGACCCTGACGAACCATTCTGACCAGACTCGTAGATGACGCCGGAGCCGCCATTGTTTAACGTCGTGTTGAGCGTCCCTCCGACAGAGTGGATGGAGCTGGTGGTCGACCCTCGCCTCGAGGCCGAGCGCTGGCCGGCGACTAGTCGGTTACTGCATCGCCGTCAGCCATGCCGGAGCAAAGGGTTCGCGAGGGGAATGATACGAACCTGTGGAACGAAGCATCGGCCTTGCTACCGAAGGAGAAGAGCGAGAGGTTATCCACGGACTTGGCAGGGTGAGGATGGGAGAACATGGTCGGCGCAAAGGTGGGGTGTGATGGAGATGGGGATGGAGATGGAGATGGAGAGACTCGGGGAGGTCGATTATGGGATCAGGTATCGGGGCATGATGTCTAGGCCTCGGGGGGATCGAGAGGACGGGGTCGGGACTCGGGACTCGGGACTCGGGACTCGGGACTCGGGACTCGGGACTCGGGGGGATGACGGACGGCGGCCCAACGGGGGCTGGATGGTTGAGGCTTGAAAGGCCAGGCTCGCTGTCACTGCGAGGATGATGATGATGACGACGTTGGACTCTCGAGTTGTTGCATCAAAGACACATTGATCAATGGATGGATTAATGGATTGATTGAATCCGGAGACGCGTTGATACAGGGTAGGTGTCTAAATATCATACCGAATCAGAATTAGTGCAGCGCGCAGGCGAGACCCGACGTTTTGCCGCTAGACGCCGCGCCACGTGGGCCGCGAGAGCCGCGTCAGATTATGTAATCAATTGGGGAATCAGGGTTAGGGTTAGACGCAGACTTGTTGGGCTGCTGCTGGGTCACGAAGGCATCGCCACTCTTTGGGGACATTGATGAATCGATGTCACTTGGATTTTTTTTTTTAATTTCTTGCGAAGTTTGTCTTTGTGGTCTTGAATCATCAACATGTTCAGATCAACTTGTGTGCCATGGGTCGACTCAATTTGTCTGCTGCTCCCGATTCCTCCACGCCACGACCCCTGAACCCCTGAGTTCATGTTTCTACCTCTAACATTGCGTCCTCCACAGCTTCCCGGCTCCAACAATCTCAGAAGGATGAATTGCGGCTCTCAGATGCTAGTGGAAGATGCATTGTGTGCGATTGACGGTCAATTTCTATACTCAGTCTGTAGTCTATCTCTATGAATCCCAAAGCTCTATCATCTATGCGAACTGGCAGATCAAAATCAAAAGCTGAAAGCTGCAGCATCAAAAATATCAAAAATAGACCGCGGCCTTTGAAAAATCAGAAGCTCAAGCAAAAGATTGTTCCATGTTCCGAACCCCTCACCACCATCCACCCCGTCCCATCCACTCTTCCCCCCCTTTTTCTCTTTGATCCGCCTGATCCTATCGATGCCAGTTCGAGAAGAATCCTCTGCGAGTTCCGTCCGTGGCCCCGAATTCTGTCTTAGTTGCCGAGGACCTTGTTGCAGGCGTCGGTCGCGTGCTGGACGGCGCTGTCGCCCGGGGCGGCGCAGGCGCTGTTGGTCGCAAAGGCCGCCTTGACGTTGCTGTCCTGGCAGGCGCTGCCGTCGTCGCTCGCGCCCTGGACGTTGGCGCAGCACGCCTGGGTCAGCTGGATGCAGCTCTGGAGCGCGCCCGAGTTGCTGCCGCCGCCGCTGCCGTGGAGGAGGCCGCCGATGACCGCGGGGGCCTCGCCGATGATGCTGGAGATGACGCCGCTGATGATCTGGCCGCCGATGCCGCTGGCGATGCTCTCACCCTCGGGGGCGGGCTTGGCGGGAGCGGGCTCCTCGACCGGCTCCTCGGGGATGGAGGCGGCGGTAACACCGTCGGTGGATTGGCCGCAGCCCTGGGGGAGGGCGAGCGCAGTGGCGGAGAAGGCAGCGGCGAGGACGACGAGGAACTTGGTGGCGTACATTTTGAATGGTTGAAGGTTGGTGGTAGAAGTGGTTGTTGTGGAAGTGGTGGTTGTCGTTGTCGTTGTTGTTGTTGTTGTTGTTGTTGTTGTTGTTGTTGTTGTTGTTGTTGTTGTTGTTGTTGTTGTTGTGGTTGTGATGATGATGATGATGATGAGATGAATCCAAGTTGACGAGGATTTCGAAGCCTTCTTATACTTCTGAAGCTCCCCCAAGACTCTCTGAGATCTCGAGAGGCCGTGATGATCAAGACGATTCACCATCGCGAGCACTGCCTCTGCCGTAACGACTGCGCCATGACCTCGAAGAGCATCGAGGGCCTCGATCCATCGCCAAAGACTCCAAGACGCCTCTATTTTTGGGCATCCACCCGCTTGGTGCTCCGCAATCCTCACTGCTCAACTCCACAGACAAGTCAAGTTCCCATCATCGCCGAGCTCAAGCTGTGGACAAAATCAGAAACACAACCGAACCGCCTCGGCCGAGCCACGAAGCACCGCAATGCGTCGCGACAAGCTCCAACAAGCTCCAAAATAGAGCATCCCCAGCCACATCCAGTCCGTCCGACGCCTTACTCGTCGTCGCAGCCGGCATGCTTTCCCCCGGCAAAAGCTCCTCACCCAGCCAGCATC
The DNA here is from genome assembly GCA_003055955.1 of Escovopsis sp. AC. NCBI lineage: Eukaryota > Fungi > Ascomycota > Sordariomycetes > Hypocreales > Hypocreaceae > Escovopsis > Escovopsis sp. AC. The sequence goes on along the minus strand of NQYS01000001.1, from coordinate 431,855 downwards.
GTCAACAAAGCTCCGGACGCCTCCTGGATCCCTGGCGTCTGACATGGTGGGCTGGGCTTTCTAGCCTGCCCGCCTAGCCTCGATCTGGGGCTCAATCTCACCCGCATAAGTAGCCTTCAAGAGCGGCACGTTGCTTTAAATTGATTCCCGTGCCGCAGAGAAATGGATCAAAAAGTCCGCCGCCTTTCCGTAAAAAGATCTAGGCCAAGAAGAGGCGGGACGAAACGCGGCGTTTAGGCCGTCCATGGCTCGATGAATGGGCCGATCGGCGGTCCAGGGGGGGGGGGGGGGGGGGGGGAAAGGGGGTGTAGGGGAGAGGGGGGGGGATGTTAGACAGGATGCCGATGACATTGCCTTCTCCCAGGGCATCCTCGAGTCCTTGTTCCGTGAATGTCCTGAGTCCTTTTCGATCCCGGGGAAACCCTGACAATCAGGGGTTCGAGGTCGAGACAGGTCTGAGCCTGGAACGAGTCGCTGCCGTAGACTCAGCCATTTGGCGATTCTGCTGCCCCGCAGAGACGCGGTAGATGAAAAGGCGTCCAAATATAGAAAATAAATAAATAAACGAATGAATGAATGAATGAATGAATGAATGAATAAATAAATAAATAAATAAATAAATAAATAAATAAATAAATAAATAAATAAACAAAAGTGCGTGCGAAATTTGTTTCGAGGAGAGCGAGGCTCCGAGCCGCGCCGCGATGTGAACCGCAGAGCAGTGGCATCGGTATTGGGGCTGCGCAAACCCAGATCTATTTCCATATAGATCAGTCGCTCCAGGTCTCGGAGGACTCCCTGCCAGCAAGGCTGAGTGTTGCCAAAAATCGAGCATTTGGACCAATTCGAGAAGATCCATGGGTCTCGATCTCCGACAGAGACTGATGCTTCGAACTGGTCTCACAGTTCCACGGGCATCCCATCCACGAAGCGGATCCGTGGGCGGTCATACAGCTCCGACGTGAGATACGTCTGGACGCTGAGCCCCTTCTTGACGGGATCCTCCTTTCGCCCGATCGCGAAGAAGGTGACGATGCCGTTCCCCTCCTCCAGCTTGCGGTGCGTCCTGCAGAGATCTCAGTCAGTCACGGATATACGGGTATACTCCCTTGAGAGCTTTGAGGCTGACAAGAATAGAGGGGCCGGAGCGAGGAAGAAAAGGAGCAGGACGAGAAGAAGAAAACAGGAACATACAGAGAGTTGCCGATTCGCTCCTCCATGGACTTGCCGCCGTCCTCGGACCAGCCGTACTTGTCCAGCCATCGGTCGAGACCCCTCACCACCGCCCTGTCGTTGGCGGCCGTGAGCGAGGAGAAGACGGCAATCTTGGGCGCCGGCACGGGGTTGTCCGCCGACAGGCTGTAGTAGAGGTAGCTCGCCTTCTTGCGGACCGTCGTGAGGCCGGGCCTGTCGGCGGGCAGATGGTCATCACCGGGGCCTCGTGTTTCGTCGCCATCGCCTTCACATCGTCCGGAGACGAGGCTCACAAAGTCGCGGATCTTGTGCTTGTCCTCGTCCATGCCCGCGATGCGGCCCCCGAGCGTGTAGCAGTCCCAGAGGCCCTCAAAGTCCTGCGCCAGGCACCGCAGGTAGATCTTGAGCCGCGCCCTGCCCGGCGCCACGAAGTCGGTCGCCAGGAAGCGCACGCCCTCGCGCCAGGCGGGCGGCTTCGCGGCCATGAAATCCTCGAGCGCGCCCAGCGCCGCCGTCACGTTGGGCAGCGCCCCGACTCCCGGGATGCCCAGGACCGCGCGCCGCACCGCCTCGAAGCGCGAGACGCCCTGTGCCGCCGCCGCGAGGCACGGCATGAAGTAGACCTTGCCCATCGCGCGCAGCCCGCCCTGCGCCGAGACCGCGTCGTCGACGTCCACGCCGAGGATCATGCTCGTGCCGTGGCCCGCGCGGGCGATGAGCGCGCGCTGCTGCTCCGCGGGGAGGCGCTCCGCGGGGGCGACGAGCGAGTCGGCGAGCGCGCGGGACCACGTCTCGTCAAAGCCCGCCAGGTGGTCGCGCATCCAGGCGATGATGCGCCGCGTCGTCGCCGTGCACAGCGGCCGCGACGGGTTGCCCGGCCGCAGCTGCGTCGCGTCCACGCAGACGCGCACCTTGGGCTTGGCCGTCGAGCCCTTGAGGTCAAAGCTGTACTCGAACGGGTTGCCATCCCACGAGATGGACGACTTGCCCGACGTCGGCCCCGGACCGCTGCCGAGCTGCGGGCAGACCACGTCCCGCCAGAAGGCCAGGAACGCATCCCGCGCCGCCTCCGAGTAGTCTGCCTCGTTGAGCATGCGCGCGAGGTCCTGGCCGCTTGTGAGCCACCAGAACTGCCCCGAGGCCGATAACGAGCAGGGAAACGAGGAAGAGGAAGAGAAACAAGAGGATGGTGAGGATGGTGAGGACGGTGAAGATGGAGAAGAAGAGGACGGAGAAGAAGGAGAAAGGGATAGAGGCTGGTCGGGGATCAGAATCGAGGAGGGAGCTGCCGCCACTCCAGGCCCCGCCATGGCGAGAACCTCGGCGAACGTTTTCGAATGCATGGCTGACGTGTCCAGGTGATTGATGCTCTCTTCAGGCGCGTCAGAAACCAGAGATCCGGATGATGAGTCGAGGCGGCATATCTCGGTCCACCTCACGCCCTCCATCCCTCTTTATATCCATCTTTCGCCAGGCCCGTCTCCCGAAAGCACACGCCATGATTACAAGACATCCTCGAGTCCAATGAAAGCCTTCGCCAGGCCGGGACGTCCCCCGAATGTCTCCATCGTTAGATTCCGGATTCTCGTCAAGGCGAACGACCGCCTGCTTCCGCTTTCGCCTGCTCAACGAACCAAGCAAGAGTACCGGCTCGCGTCAGGGGTCCTGCTGACATGCGTGCAATCCCACGCGTCTCGAAAATCTCTCCGATGCAGACCCATCGCACAAACCCGAGACCGGGCTCACAAAGCCGACAAGACTCCGCCAGGACTGAGCTCGACGCCCATGGACCCGCGCATCGTCCCGGGCTTTGCCCTCGATTCGTACGACAGTACTCGTACCAGAACCCGTCTCTGTCTGTTCCGGAATAGACGTGGGCAGGCCGATTCGAGCCTGGGCCGCAGGGAAAACACATCCATTGGACATTAGACGGTTCGAGATCGGTCCCTTCCGAGTGGAACAGCCACTGCGGGTCCCTGTCTGCTGGAAAAGTGGCTCAAGCCCCAGCTCGACCCGCTTGGTAGCCTGCGTCCTCGCCTGCGTCCTCGCTAGGGGGCGGGGGCCGGGGGCCGGTGGCCGGATAGTCCCGCAGCATGTGCCGGCTGCACGTACGAGTACGAGTACAGGAAAGCCTCCTGCAAAGGGCGATCGGTTTGCTCGCATGAGGCAGCCCGGCGACTCGAGTGAGATTCTCAATGGTTCCTCTTCGATCAATGTGCCGGGTTGGAGGGCTCTAGTACCTGTCAGGCAGGTGGCCTGAGAAGGCTTGTGAAAGGATTAGCGTCTCGTACTGGTAGGAGAGTGTCTCAAGTCCGTGTACATACTCGTATGTGCTCGTACTCGCTGGCTTGTGGTCTGAGGAAATTTTTATGATCTGTCGGAAAGATGAAGTCCGATCCAAGATCCGAGTCCACAGAGCGGACGAACAGGGAGACAAAAGGCCTATTCGCATTCCTGGGCCGGGCGAACGTCTTCGGAGGATCTTGAGCATCACAGACGATGGCGTCATATTGCCAATATTGAGTTGCCGGGGGGGGGGGGGGGGGGGTGGGGGGGGGGGGGGGGGGGGGGGGGTGGGGTGGGGGGGTTGACGAAAGCGGCTCGTTCCGGACAACTCCTATTACGAAACATGGGTCAGCAATTCCGGATGCTCTGCATCGCCCCTGAAACCAAACCATCGAGCACTCTCTCTCGTGATTAGGGAATCCGCACGGCATTGGCGTCCACGTGGTGAGTGTGTTGAGTAATCATCTTTGGATTTTGGTATCTCCTTTCACCTCTCTGGGGCAATTCTTGCTCGGTCCATGAGTCAGTCTATGCTCGACAAAAAGCACGCTCGCTATCGTTTCCCTGGTACACGCCGCGACCAACAACCTCGGGGCTGCCTTCCATCTCTCCACATCGATCTTCGTTCCGCGTCCATGTCGTCTCGATTCCGTGAGATATCACGTCTCCTCCCCCCCCCCCCCCCAAAGGCTATCGTCATTCCGGATTCGACTTGGCCAGTTGCACGCTCACATCCGGCTGCTTGCCCCTCGGCCGCAGCGCCCGCAGCTTCATCGGGGACACAGATCGCCGCCCCGTCGATGACGCGTATCTCGAGCCGCCTCTCCTTCGAGCAGGCTCCGACTCGGGCGACTGCTCGTTGCTCCTGGCCAACGCCACGGTGGGGTCATCGATCGCGTGGCTCCTGTCCCGCAGGATCGACCACCGCGCGGCGGGAACGCCGTTCTCGCTGCCGGCGTTCTCTTCCGTGGCGCCTGGGTCCGACTCCACGGGGTTGCTGCGGGCGAGCGCGACGCTCGGGTCGTCCTCGTGGCCGTCCGCGCCGTGGTGTGTGACGCACCACAGCGGGCTCGGCATCGTTCCGGCTTCGTCCACGAGACAATGCTTCATCGACGGCGTTCTAGGCCGTGAGTAAGTCGTCTCCATCGTCTCGTGGCTCTCCACCGACATCGACTTCCTGTGGCGGCGGCAGTGACTGCGAAGGGACTGCGACGTGATAACCAGGTCTGTCCGTTCGGGACGCGACGGCGCTCGCGCTCGGGAGGGAGATTCTTGCACCTCGTCGTCTTGTGCGCCGTCGAAGGAGTGGAAATACAAGGGTCGAGATGCCGAGTCATCAAATTGGTGCAAGTGCTCGAACTGAGATGCTCTGAACTCCTCCATGAGTTGTTGCTCGGCGGACATGTCGTCATCAGAATCAGATCCTGCGAGTTCTGCTTCCTCCGGGATATCCTTGCGTTTGGGTTGCCCCGGCCGGATGATCGGAGGTGGCAGAAGTCCCTTTGCGATTTTCGTGACTCCGGATTTCGGCGGGCTCGAAAGCTCTTCCTCCGATTCTCGGTGCTTTTGAATCTCACCAAGACGTTGGGCATCTCCTGTCGAGGAGTATAATTGCTCCTTGTCGCTGAATTCCTCGCCGTTGAATTGAATCATGACTTCGGGTTCTGGTGAGTGGACGGGAGCCAGCTTCTGAATCATGGAATGCTCCTCGTCCGCAACCATTGTGTCACCAAGGCCCTCTTCCTTAGCCCCAGCGTCCTGCGGTTGGTCGTCGTGCGTGAGCGGCTCCTCGATGCGAGCTGCCTCTTCTTGCCTGCCGATTTCTTGAACCTGTTCCTCCTGGATGGCGTGCTGGGCCTCTGCGGGTGATTCATCTGCTCCATCATCCATCTCTACGTCTTCTGGCTCGACAATATTCTCGGGCCTTTCAGTCTCGAGCTCCTCCATTTCCATGTGATCAATGCCACCGTCAAAGGTTTCGTCCACCTCAACGTTCGATGTCACCTCCACATGTGGCATTGCCTTGACGTCTTCAGAAGAGATGGTCTGAACGGTCTGGGAGATCGAAGCTCCAGTTTTCTTTTTCGGACTCGGCTCCGCGTGCGTCTCGGAAATCATTACGATATCGGCTAATTCCTCAACGGCTGATTCCTCAACGGCTGATTCCTCAAAGGCATCATTCGAAGGTGAATTGCCGAGTTCGGTAACTGCTTCGGGAGCCGCTGATTCCCGTTCAACAGCGTCACTTGTTCTCGCATATGTAGGGCCATCAGAGTGCAATGCATACTCTTTCTCGGGCACATCGTTGCTTGCTTCGTGAGTGAGTATGTCCTCCGACTCCTGGATTGCCTTCGCTGGACGTATGCCTTCAGGTGCTGGTTTCTCGGGCTCGTGCAGTTCCTCTGCCATCGTAGAATCAGCAATCTCCATATGTAGGCCTTCGACGACCGTTTTATCAAAGTCTTGGGCATTCTCTGCTGTCGTTGAAGCCTCAATTGCTGCTGTTTGAGCCCCTGAGCGTTCACTCGTGGTTGATGGCTCGGGAACTGAAATTTCTAGCTCGGGAGGTGCGTTTGCCGTGGCTGTTTCCTGAAGAACCAAGAGCTCGGGCTCCTGCAGATCTCTTTCTTCTTGGGTTGTCCCAGGGATCATTTGTTCGGGTTTGGCTGGTGTCTCTGCGTCTGCCATTGGATCCAGTTCTTGAGTCTCGCCTTCTTGCCCAACATCAGTCAGATCAATAACGTTGGCCCCGTCTCCAGCATCTTGCCTGCTGGTCTCAGGATTGACATCTGTGGCTTCTGTTTCCGCTGTCTTATGTTGCATCCCCTGGTCTTGACTGTCCTCATGGTCGACAGCGGGTGGTGAATGCATCGGCGTGTAGGAACCTGCTGCCTCATCGATAGCATCCTCATCCATGTGGGTAGCTTCCTCGTTCTGACCCTTCGCTGCTGTAGAAGAAAGGTCACCCATTTCAACATCCTCATCGGTTGTGTCGTGAGGCTTGAGCTCGATCTCCTGGGCCTCACCGGCTGTGTCGAGACTTTCGGCCTGGATTTGCTGATCCTCCTCGGCTGAGTCAGCATTTTTGGCCTCGACCCCCTGATACTCGTTGGCTGTGTCGCGATTTTCGACTTTGGTGGCCTGATCCTCGTCGATCTCGTCGCCGGCGTCCCCTTCCCGCCCAGGGCTTGAGATCTTGACTTGCCCATTCTCAAGCACTTCCTGGATCTCCATCTCCTCATCTTCTGACTCCTCGGCATCCCTTACCTGTCCGTGCGCGTCCTGAATACCTTGAACCACCGCTTTTTCCTCTGTCACGTCCACCTGCTCAACTTCAATTTCCTCCGCCTCACTCTCGTCCTCGTCCTCGTCCTCGTCCTCGTTCTCTTCATCATGCCCTTCATCATAGTACTCTTGAACCTCTTCAGCTTCTTCAACCTGGGTCTCTTCCTCTTCGCTCCCTTCTTCGCTCCCTTCCTCTCCCTCTTCAGCCTCTTCCTCAACGTCTTCCTCCTGGGCCTTGACCACTTCGATTGTTTGCTCTTCAGTTGCTTGCTCTTCAACTTTCTGCTCCTCAACAACTATCCCCCGAGCTTTCTGCTGGAGTGCCCTGATCCGGTCTTGGAAAGTGAGTTGTGGCGCCACGACTGGCGGTCTGGGTGTATCCACTGCATCGTCTTGATCGTCCTCGGAATCCGATAACAAGCTGATGACGACCGGTTCTTGAGGCGCTCTCGGCATCGGGCGTCCATTCGGCATAGGAGAGTCGTCCATGTCATAATCCTCGTCGTCGTCCTCGTCGTCGTCCTCGTCCTCCTCCTCCTCGTCCTCCTCCTCATCTTCTTCTTCGTCTTCATCCTCATCCTCGTCATCGTCTTCTTCATAATGCTCCGCTCTTGCGTGGGTATTCGAATCGAATGGGGCAGGTTCTCGCCCCCCCTCGAAGTCATCCTCCTGAAGCTCTTCATCGTAGTCCTCTTCGAGGTCGTCATCGTAGTCCTCCTCGTCGAGCTCCTTGTTCTCATGCCTGCCCCCGTCAGGACCTTGGCCGTTTTGCCCTTGAGGACCCCAAGCGTAATGGTATCCTTCGGCTTCAGGGCTTCCATCGTCCGAACCATCGACGCTGACCTCCACGTTCTGACCCAACTGGCCCGGTTGGCTGGTGTGATGATTCCTGTCATCTTCACCCTGGACAAAGCCATGGTCATCGTGTATGGCGATTGGTCCGTGCTCGTGCTCATGATGTGGAATGGGGCTTGAAGCTTCCATGACTGGACTTCTCGGTGTGTGCTGGGCGAAGTCATGTATCGCGGTAGCTTGAAGCCCCTGGTCGAAAGCTGCTCTCGCGGGCGGACATGGGCTTTGCGGAGCGTGCTGGATGTGCGCAGTCTCGGCTTGAGCAAGGGTGGAAGAGTGAGGAGGGATCATCGGCGTCTCCCCCTCCATGGTCCCGGTCGTCGCTTCGTGAACTTGTGCTTGGTGATGATCTTGCCCATTGTGAGGCTGCAGATTCGGGTCGATCATCATAGATTCCGGATGGAAATCGGCCTCGTCCTGCTGGTGGTGCTGATGCCCCGCGAGCCAATCAAGCTGCTCATGATGTGCATCTGCATTGATTGGTGGGAGGTGCTCTTGATCGTGGCTCTGTGAGTAATGGAGGTCTCTCATGAAGTGATGGTCTTTGATCGGGGGAGCAGCCCGATGGTACGAGAGCGCTGGCGGAGCGAGGCCCTCTCTGGTTGGAATTCCGAATCTCCCGATGGGCGTCGGCGTGGATTGTATGATGGCGCCAGTCAAGCGGGACTCGGCCGCGACTTGTACTCCCATGCGTGGGCTGTAATCCAGCTCCTGCGTCTGGCATCCCTGGTCCACCATGGGCGGTCGGGGGGTCGATTCGACGGGAGGCTCGGTCTCCATGGGTTCGGGCTCGTTGACGGCCTCGTGGGCGGCTTCGCTGTCGCTGTCGCTGTCCGAGAGCTGCTCTGCTTGGGGACTGGGCGACCGGCTGGTGTATCTCCAGGAAGCATTCAAGCTGAATCTGGACCTTCTCCGTCTCCTTTTCCTCCTCCTTTCCCCTTCGTCGAATAGATCGAAGCCGCCTTCGAACAGGGAGCCGTATGACATTCTGGCTCTCTTGAGATATGCGGGCGAAGCGTACTCTCCGCTGTCGAAGGCCGGGGCTGTCTGCTTGATCGGGGACGTGAACCTGGGGATCTCAGGGACCGAGAAATTGTCAGCCTGCGGCTGGGGCTCGAACAACACGGAGAGGTCGTAGTCCGGCTCGGACCCGGGAGGGCCTGGCGCCGCGGAGACATCGACATCGATCGCCTCGGTTGCATCGGACTCGTCTCGACGAATTTGCATGTGCAGCAGGTCTTTGAACTTGAGTTGCCACTCCAGCGGGGGCACGGGGTGCTTGCTGGCCACCTGGTTCCGTTCCCACTGTGCACCCTCCAAGCTGATGCGCACGCGGTCGCCGGCGCCGATGCCGAAGCTGTCGAGGGCCCTTCCCGCGGCGCCGTGAAACTCGACTCGCAGTCTGCCTCGGTCGCGGCGAAGGCGGACGTCGTGCTCAGCCAGGATGAAAGCAATCGAACGGTTGACCTTGCTGTACGGCCAGGTGACGGTGATGACGCCGGCGACGACTCTCGAAGCAGGGTCCGAGATATTTGGGTGAAGCTGGGAGATGGGAGTGGCCTCGACGCCACCCGTCTCGTTAGGGTGAGGCGGATCGAGGTCCATCTCGGCGAAAGGAGTTCGAGGAGAAAGGGGGGGGGG
>NQYS01000001.1:410505-421695 GCA_003055955.1 Escovopsis sp. AC | reverse complement strand
AGGCGGGAGAGGTCCCGGGGACCTCCATGGAACCATTGTGGCACGTCATTGCGGAAGTAGCCGCTACCTTGTTTCCTCCCATCGCTCGCAACCAGATACATCAAGGTTGATACATACGGCACCGCGCCATGTGGTGGGCAATTTCTGAAATCCTGCAGCAACATCAATCATTACAATTACAGATTGCTAGTAGCCATCGATCAGATCTTTTCTTCTCTATTTTCCAGTTGAAAGAAGTGAAAGCGCGTTCAGATTAAATTCAGATTTTCTCAGTCGACCATCCCTCCATCGTTTCACTCTTCGCTGGCATGTCTCACGAGTCACGACTCAAGTTGCGGATCGTCGCTGCCTAAAGCCCTTTTTTGGGCTCCTTCCCTTGTTGAGGCCCTCCTCATACGTCATTGGCTGCTCCGGGTGCCTTCCTTCCCCGGATTCTGCCCTCAATTGCCTCTATTTTTCAGAAGAATTTTCTAGAATTTATTTTTGATTTTGATTTTTAATTTATTAATTTATTCTTAATTTTATTTTCCCTCAGACTTCACAACTCAACCCAGGAATGTGTCCTCGCAGCATTGAGCTTGGACATGTGTTCGCCGTCATCCAACCATCGAGGAACCCGCCTGAGTGTCTTTGTGGCGATTGAATGTTGAGATCGAACAGTGAGTGTCTCATACGGGCAGCTTTTCACATTGTGAATCTGCCCATCTGCCCCCGAGGACACCCTGCAGTGGCACGCCCTCTGATCGGACTCCATCATATATGATGTTTCAACATCTTCACAATCGCGTCTCTTCGGAACATTTCGACATGATTATCGAAAACCCAAATTTTCCCAGCCGTCCATAGGTTCGGTGTTGTCATGGAAAAGCAGCCCATCTGGGACATCGATCCGTCACAGCCACCGAACCCCCCTTTTCCCCTGCACGACCCTACCCACCATCCGCCCACCGATACGAGCACCGATATTCGCCGGTTCGAGAAGGCATCGTTCCGTAGAATGCACCCGGTGTGTATGTACATATAGAGGTGCCGGTTCCTGGCCCTGGCAGCGTCAAACCTCCTTCCGCCCTAGTCTTGCGCCTTTGAAACCGTCCGAGGAGAGCTTGGACTTCTCACGCCATATCGAACGACATATCGACGACCACGACTCCGTTGCTGTATTCACGACCAACATGCTCTCGCGGAATCGACACGTTCCGCGCCTCTTTGCCTGAACCCTTCGCCGTGCGATGACCGCATCAGTGCATGGCTTCTGCCTGTTTGCTTCGACTTTTTTTTTTTTTTTTTTTGTAAAAAAAAAAAAATTTCGTTATTCCTTTGTTCGAGGAACGGAAGTTGCGCTTTGTTGTCAAGCGCCCGAGCTCCTGAGCCTCGACCGCCCCGTGTAAGTCTCCGGTGAAGCATATAAGAAGACCTGGGGCCGAATCTTCAAAGAGCTCTGGTCTCAAACGAAAACCACGATCCATCTGAATCCATCATTCATCTGAGTCTCTCATCAGCCCTCAAAGCAAAAAGCTCATCTCTTTTGGAATTTCCACATACCATTGCATACCTCTGGCAACGCCCATCTCAGCATCCCCTCCCAGACCCTCTCCAGTTCGGAGAACAAGAAGAAAAAACCCTCAGAAATCATGGCCAGCCTCAAGTCCATCTCCTGGGTCGTCGTCGACAACCAGGGCGCGCACGATCCCGTCCACACCTTCAGACTCCTCCGCCAGCAGGAGCTCGCGCGCCCGAACCCCAATCTCGCCGCCCAGCTCAGCGACCTGAGCTTCGAATCCATATGCTCCCTGCTCGCCGTCGACCCCGGCGCTCCGGCAGCGGAGACGTACGGCGCCCTGCTCCCCTCCGAGACGATGATGAGGCTGCAGGAGAGCTCGTGGGAGTCCATCAAGACGAGCCTCGAGCGGGAGCTCGCCCAGGCGAGAGGTCCGCGCGCGGTCGTGAGGATCGGGTTGATGGAGCGCCTGGAGGAGACGGCCGGCGATACCATCGCCGTTGGTTACTATTGACGGGGCTCCATTCACGATCGACTTTCCTGAGTCGGGATCGCCATCTTCCGTTTGGTTTTTCCTTGTTTGTCTGCACAATAAGAGCGAGTGTATCTAGAGAGCGTCCAACAATACCAAGGAATCTGAAATGAATGATGTTCAATGAGCTGATCGAGCCGGGGTGCCCTGTCTTCGTGACTCGCGTGCCTTGGTCCAGGTTCCGGCATGTGAACGTGTGTGTATGTGCGTGTGTGTGCGTGTGTGTGTGTGTGTATGAACCTGCTGCATCTTCCTGATCCGGACACCGCCTGGGCCTGGAGTTGTCGACTTTCCCATCTCGACTGGCTGACGGCAGAACGAGTCGCAATATTGATGGACCGCGGGCCTTCTCCGTCCTCCGTCGATCATTCGAGGCTTTCTTTTTCCGCTCGACGGCTCCTCATGTCGATCGTACGAGACCACATGACCAGCATGGAGACGTCTGTGCCCGGCTAATGAGGGCACCAAAGTCCTGAGCCGGCCCCTCAAAATGGGGGGACCGTGCCGTCCTGCGAATCGTCGTGATAGCCTCCTTGGTTGTTTGGTCCTCACTGCGCGCGCCGCCGCCCAGGAGCTCGTCTGACAGTCGCGCAAGAAGAACAAAGCAAATACTTGATCCCATTCGGCAACAGGACAAAGGCGCCATGACGGCCCAAGGTGAAGGGGCGCCACCTCCCGCCGCCGGCCAACACGTCGCCCTCGTCATCGGCGGCTGCGGCTTCGTCGGCTTCCACATCGTCGGCCACCTGCTCGCCGACCCCTCCTACAGCGCTGTCCACATCCTGGACCGCGCCATCACGCGCAACCTGCACGACGGGTCCAACGTGTCCTACACGCGCGGCCACATCGGGGATGTCGACTTCCTGCGCGCGCTCGTGCACGAGGTCCGGCCCTCGGTCGTCTTCCACACGGCCAGCCCGCCCGCCTCGCTCCCGTACCACCGCTTCGGCGAGTTCGCGGAGACCAACATCGAGGGGACGCGCAACGTCATCCGCGTAGCCGAGGAGGCCGAGTGCGTCAGGACGCTCGTATACACCTCGTCGATCGACGTGTACGCCGACGCCCCGCACCTGGGCGTCTCCGAGGACGCGAGGCTCTGGCCCGAGTGGGACCATTCCAACGAGTACTGCCGGACCAAGAAGGTCGGGGAGGCGCTCGTCATCGGGGCCAACGGCCCCAAGCTCAGGACCGCGACGATGCGCCTCGGGCACGTGTACGGGGAGCGCATGACGCAGGGGCTGGAGGTGCCGTTGGAGCTGTGCGCCAAAAAGAACCCGCTCCTGGTCCAGATCGGTGACGGCAAGAATCTCATGGAGGTGGCCTCCGTCGACAACTGTGCCGCGGCCCATCTCCTCGCCGCCGAGGCGCTTCTTGGTCTCGGCGCGGATACCCCAATCGAAGAAGGCGACCATCAAATCGACGGCGAGGCCTTCAACATCTCAGACGGTGCTCCCGTGTCCTTCTGGCTCCACCAGCGGCTCATCTGGGCCTTTGCGCTCGGCAGAGACGCAGACAGCCTCGTCAAAGACATAATCATCATCCCGGCCTGGGTCATGATTGTCCTCGTGACCGTGGTGGACTGGTTTCTCTGGATCTTCACGCTCAACATCGTCAAGCCGCCGATTGAGCTGAGGAGGATGACGTTGGTGTATTGCATAGGAGACGTGACCTTTAGCATCGAAAAGGCCAGGAAGAGGCTCAACTTCAAACCGGTTGTCAATCACGACGCCGTCCTCGAAAAGGGCGTGAGATGGGCAATGGCCCAACGGCAGCAAAAACCTTGAAGAAAGAAACCTCTCATTCGATCCCGTGCAGCTTTCTCATCTTGACGGGCATCCGTTGGCGCTTTCTCTCTTCCCGGCGTTCTCCTTTTCCCTTGCCAAGCTACATCTCTGACGAGACCGTGCTCTCCTCAAGCGGCTCGATCAAGTCTTTCGGTCCAGATGGAACATCCAGCACCCCCTTCCCACCATTCATGACTCGTCTCAGCGAGACCACATAGTTCAGAATATAATCTTTCGCGAACGGCCGCGTCGAGCGCCAGAAGGCCGCCCGCAGGGGCCCCTCCGTGTCCTGATCCCAGTAGAGCTTCCGCATCCACAGGTGCAGTCGTGGGTACTGCTCTCTGATCATCTTGTGTCGGCACCCAAAGACGGTATAGTACGCCGGGTCGAAACGGGCAATCGTGGGGTACAGCCGGATGTCCGCCTCGGTGATCGTGTCGCCGAGAAGGTACGGCTTGCCATGGCCCAGCATTGCTTCCAACCTATCCAAAGAGCCGAAGAGCAGTTTGATGCCCTCGTTGCATGCTTCCATGTCCCGTGAGAAGCCGATGTTGTAAACGCCGTTGTTGACTCTCTCGTAGACCCACTTGTTGACTTCGTCTATCTTGTTGCGCAGATGCCGGGGAAAGATGCCTCCTCCTGGTCGATTTTCTTCCCGCAGGTGCTCTGGCAGGAGATGGTCGAACTCGGAGGTCAGCATGCGTATGATCTCTGATGATTCGTTGTTCACGAGGGTGCCGGTCTCCTTATCCCAGAGGACGGGCACCGTGTACCGTCCTACAAAATCAGGATCTGCTTTGTGATAGAGGTCCCGTAGCTTGGTGAATCCATAGAGCGGGTCCCTCGGCAAAGATCCGTTTTGGCCGCTGAAGAACCAACCCTCGGGTCCCATGTAGCTCTCTAGGAGATACAAATCGACGACATCTTCAAGACCTTTGAGGAATCGCACGATCATTGTCCTGTGAGCCTGAAAGCGTGTCAAACTCTATTCCCATCATGAGGACATGATTGATCGGAAGATGCCTTACCCAAGGACAAGCCGGGGATAGATACAATGCATATCGGCCCCTTTCGGCGGGGAATTTGGAATTGGATTCCTGGGAGATGAAATCTCGGAACGTGCTCACAGGGCGCACAAATCGGCCATTGCTGTGGTACTCCTACATCAATGTCAGTGTCAGATGGCGGCACTTGGCTTCCAAAGGCCGAGTACGAGTACCCACCTGCCCAGGATCGTCAACAGACATTGTATAAGTCTGGGTAGTCCTTCACCTCGAAGAGAAAGGCCAAGTCAGGACCACTAAGAGCGAGGGAACGACTGGTATGTATATCTAGGGAGGCGGTGAATTCAAACAAGTCATCAATACTATTTGCTTCGATTTGGCCAGTTAGCTCAAGCACGTCTGTCGTCCTGTGCCTCGAACCAAGATACGGAGACTGATATATAGTGGATTAGCCCTGTCTAAAACATGTGCCGTGTCTTGGATCCGTCCCGTGTCTGGCTTTTGCAGAGCCGATTCGTCACTTTGAGTCGCCATCCTGAATCAAGGGCATCACAGCTGGAGAGACCGGCGAGAAGTCCACCAGAGGGGGTCTCCGTACGTCGTTCAAAGTCTCGGCCATCGGAGCCCCCAACGAAGCAGGCGCTGGTGATGGCCGAGGATGTTTTGTGTTGCGAGTTGCAGCAGCCCCGAGGCTCCAATGGACTGTACGAGTCGAAACGCTGAGTCCCGTCTTTTTCAATTCCTGGGACATCCGAGCTGCCGACTTCTCCCGGCCGTCATGATCCAGCAGGACCATCTGTTCCACCGCAGCCTTGACCACGGCCGGCCTGGCCGTGGGGCATCTTGGAGATATTCATCACGGAGACGTACGGGCCTCTCTTCCGGATCAAAGCGCCACGTTCAAGGGCTCTTGCATAGATCCGGTTGATCTGGCTTTTTGAAAGGCCCGTCAGTTCTGAGATCTGAGGTGTAGGCAAGGCAGAGAGGGCCTTAAGGGAGACCACTAAGGCCTGGGTCGCGATGTCCGATTGTGGAGCTTT
Source organism: Escovopsis sp. AC (assembly GCA_003055955.1). Lineage (NCBI taxonomy): Eukaryota > Fungi > Ascomycota > Sordariomycetes > Hypocreales > Hypocreaceae > Escovopsis > Escovopsis sp. AC. Next base: position 415,837 of record NQYS01000001.1, on the reverse strand, counting down.
TGAAGTCATCGTACGGAGCACGGATGCATAAATCAGTCAATCGATGGAAAAAATGCCTCTTTTGATCAAAATTTGAGTCCGGTAAGCCCAATGTCGTGATGCCCTCACATCCAATTTCCATACAGAGTAGCGGTGTTGGTACGGAGTACGGAGGATTACAGTGAGAGTTTATTCTGGCTTTAGGTGGCGGAGCTGTGGCTTGTGCCGACGCATGACTTGTCACGAGATCTCACACGTGCTTTTTCTTCTAAACTGACAAACTCAATTTTGACCTCTTCGAAGAAAGAGGCGAAGAAGAAGAAGAAGAAGAAGAAGAAGAAGAAGAAGAAGAAGCTCTTCATCCACCAGACAGATTCGATCTTCGATTTTCCGCAACCTTCAGAATGGCTCGAGATGAACGGCCAACCAAGCAGCATCGCACTACTCCGTGCCTATTTGCTAAAAATGGATGAGCCCGGCACAGGCGAGCATGGACCCCCAAAGACACTTGCGCAGCGCTAATTCGAACCGTCCTTAGCCAGGCACATCTATTGAGACAACCTTGGTCGGCCAGATGGGGCATACGCCATCATCATGACCGCAAGTCTCCCCACAATCGCCGGCATCCCCCGGTTGCGGTACGGGGTACGCAGTACTCCGTACTCCATACAAGGACGAAGCTCCGTGTCGGCCCAGGTCAGCGGCCATCCACGGACGGGAATCCATACCTATACTCGTACGAGTAGTACGGAGTACGGAGAACGGAATACGCAATCTACCGGTACTACTCCGTACCTCTCACCCAAGGTTCGGTGGCTCGACGGCCCTCCAATCCGGGGCTCGCTCTGGAAGGATGGTTCCTCCTCGAGCCATTCTTGGGCGCAGCCACGCGTATGTATGGGATCACTCACAATAGGGTGGGCATTGCTCCTCCCGCGATCCTCGATGTGTGCAGGTTTTTCAAGCATCAGGGATATCGGGCGGGGTAACAGGAATGGATTTGCGTTCCATTCTGACGACATATTTCCCTGTGACAAGTCATGGTCTCTTCCACACATGATATAATACACACCGGCGCAGGGTACGATGCCGGGTGTATAAGAGACCTTGGATCATCCTGAGACCTCCTGGATCAAGCCTACATACCTATCCTCAAGCAAAAGATCGGCGGCCGCCGTTATTTCAGGATGGAGGTTTCTCTGCACATTGCTCTCATTGCCGAGAAGAGATCAACCTACATCGCGCTCGGCCACTCCGAAGCAGACTGCGCGGCCCTACCCCACGACGGTGAAATCCAGGCCGTCTTCGACACCCTCAAAGGTCTGGGCCATCATGTCACCCTCGTCCCGGGCATATGCGCCTTGGTGAAGCAGCTCGCTGCCGGGCAGCACAGGCATTGGGACCTGGCGTTCAACATGTCTCAGGGCTTCTACGGGCCCGCGAGGGAGGCACAGGTCCCCGCCCTCCTGGAGGCTTACAACATCACGCATACCTTTTCGGATGCCACTACCATGGCCCTCTGCCAGAACAAGGCAAACACAAAGGTTTGCTTGGCCTTGTCTTGAGACAGGTGCGCGAGAGATGCGAGAGATGCAAAATCACTAATCGATGAAAGATCATTCTTGATCGTCATGGCATCCCGACCGCTCCTTTCATCGTCATCCCGGCAAGCGAGCGGCATCCCAAGAGCCTCCCCGGCTTTGAGGGATCACTGTCGAGGTGCTATCCCCTTTTCATCAAGCCAGTGACTGAAGGGTCTTCAAAGGGCATCGAATGCTTCAACAAGGTCAACGAGCCCGAAGAGCTCGAATCGGCGGTCCACGAGCTGCGAGCCACATTTCCCGAGCAAGATATCTTGGTCGAGGCCTTCCTCGCCGGGAGAGAGTTCACCGTCAGCATCCTTGGCACTGGAGCTGCCGGGCAAGTCATTGGTATTAGGGAGCACGTTTGGCAAGACCCCTCGGCCGAGGCCACGCCCTCCTCATCCTCCCCTTCACTTTCACCCTCGGAAGGCATGATGTCCATGGGGAATGGCATCAAGCCTCAAGACGGGAGACCCGACTATGCGAACTGCAAGAGCAAGAGCAGCAATAGCGGGAGCGAGAGGATCTATTTCACCGACGACCACGACATGGACGATCCGTTGATCAAGGCCGCATGCCAAGTGTCCCTGAATGCGTGGGCCGCCCTTGGCTGTCGAGATGCCGGACGCGTGGACCTGCGATTTGACAATGATGGGCCGGATGCCATTCCTAACGTTCTGGAGGTAAGATGAGTCTCCAGATAGGCGTGCGAGCATCCCTCTTTCCCATTCCGCCCCCTTCCAGCCCCCTTCCCGCCCCATCCCCCTTTTCCCTCGTTCGCCTTCGGTGACGCGAGACTCACCAGAGGTGCTGGACCAGGTAAATCCGATCAGCGGTCTGCTGCCGCATCATTCTCCGCTGCCTGTCTGCGCCGAGCTGAGCGGCATCGGCTTCGAGACCTTGCTGGCTGCCATTGTGGCGAGTGCTCTCGAGCGCAAGTCCGAGACGCTCGTCCCGCCCGAGCAAGACAAGGATGGGACACAAGATGCTGGCATGGAAATTCCGCTAGTCATCATTGAATCGGAATGATTTTGAAATATTTACAGAGAAGAGGAAAGAAAAGAAGATGAGAAAAAAAAGTCATGCGGGAGGAGAATAATAGCAATTTAAGAAAGCAAAGGCTTCATGGGCACGCCCCCAGCCCAAAAAAAAAAAAAAAAAAAAGAGAGAGAGAGAGAGAGAGAAAAGAAAATGGTCATTGCGATCACGCCGCTGCTCCAACGCTGATGCCAGGGGGAACTGGAACACCACATTCACCCCTTCGACAGCTTCCTTAAGCTCTCCTCCATTCTAGACAGTGTGCGGGCATCCAAGAAGACATTGAGCCAGTAGTTATTCTCATGATCCGTGCCCAAGATGAGAACCACATTCCTGAGCATGTGGACCCTGTTTCTCATGGTCTGGTAGTGATTGAGTATCGTCCCCGGCGGGTTCTTCCTCGCGGCCGAGGGTGTCCCCGTCCGAACCACGGCCGGGCTGAAGTCGACGATCCGGCAGAACTGGTTCTTGGTCCAGTTCGAGAACAGGGCGAGCAGGGTGTTGGACTCGCCCAGGACCATCATCCCGCCCACGCCGAGCCGCTCGACCCCCAGCGCCAGGCGCAGCCCGGCGACGGCCTGGGCGCTTGTCAGCTGGGCCATGAAGCGGCGGCGATTCGTCAGCGCGATCTCGCCCAGGGAGAACGACGCGGCCTGCGGGGCCGTCAGCGGCGTCATCGCGGGGAAGGCGAGGTTCTGGACGAGCGCGGACGACGATGTGCTGCTCGGAGCGCCCATGCTTTTGGGCAGCCGATCGCGCAAGTCGACTGCCGACAGCGCGGTGATGGGCCGTGGGGCCGGCAGCGCGGAGGCCATGAGGCCGACGATCCAGGCGATGAGGATGTCGCCCGTGCTGATGTGGCCGCGGACCTCCCCCTTGGACCCGGGGCCGTCGCCCTCGTGCTCGACGACCAGGGTGCCCAGGTCGTCCTCTGCCTGCCGCCGCAGCTTGTCGACTGCGGTCTTTGGGAGGAACACGTTGCGCAGTATCATCTTGGGCCCGAAGAGCAGGTCCCATATGAAGTGCATCGCGAACAGGGCAGAGGCGAACATCGACAGCCTGCTCTTGCCCAGCAGACTCTCCTCGGCGCCTTGGTCATAGATGGGATCCCTGACCCGCTGGGCGAAGTCGTCCTTTGCGCCCTCGAGGGCGGGTATCTCGGCCGTCCTTGCGTGGATCGAGAGAGTCCACGCCCTGAGCAGAGCCTCCACGCCCCCGGCATCCATGACGATGTGAATCCAGGAGAATGACACGAGAGTGGCGTCGGAGAATGCAGCGACGTGGACGGAGATGGGGGGCAGGCCCTTTTTCACGTACTCGTGGAAGGTCGTCGGCGTGTCCGGGAGCCCATGGAGCGGGACGAAGATGTCGGGGTCGGCCAGGAGGGAGGGCCGGTCGGTCTTCTTGGGCAATTGGCATCCCAGCGGGTGTTGTTCGATGGACATGTCGAAGATTTCCTTGGAGAAGTTCAGGGCGGGCCTCTCCTCGGTGAAGGACGGCGGCACGTGGAGTTGGTATCTCGAGCCCTTGCTTGTGTCAGCTCACAGGACATGGACATTGATCAATATTTAAGCCGCGGCACACACCTTCTTCCTCAACCTGCCCCCCAGCTTCCTCCAGTCGCCCTGTTCAAGGACGTTCGCCAGCGAGGTGCGCAGCATGTCCGGATCGAGCACGTCGTTGAACCGCATGGTCCATACCACGATCGTCTCTTGGACGGTGGTGTGGTCTAGGAAGTGCAGCGGGTAGATGTCATCCTCGCTGCGGATGCCATCGTCGTCAGCGGCACGGCCTCCGAGAAGAGCTGGCAGCCAGCTCATGATGTACGATGGAAGTCACAAGAGACGACTGTGAGGAGAGGTTTCACGGGAGGAGCGGGAATATGCAGGGAGAGAGAGAGAATGAGAGACAGAGAGAAGCCCAGCTTGAATGAAGATGGTTGATGACTTGTTCAAGCCGCTACGGAGCTTAGGTGAGATATTACACGCGATGTAGTAAGACCCGCGGGCATGGAGTGGTCGCATCAATGTAGCGCAGCGGGGAGTATGAGTAGTAGATATTTACGGAGTACGGAGTGGTTCCTCGACGACTTTTGTCTCTCAGATCGACCAATTGTGTCATGCAGAGAAAGACAGAAGATACGAAGCTGGACCCGGTATCAGCACGGAGGACTCGGCATGTTCGTGATGGTCAGTCACCTCGATCTTCAGGTTCTCAGAGTATGTATGTAAGTACAGTCCGCGGTTTCCGATCCTTTGACATCCCGCTTGGGCATGAGGGCGGCTCTTCGGGAGCACAGCCAGCGCGTATATGAATCAGATTAATCAGACTTTGTCTTGCCAGGCTCATCACGAAGGTCGAAGAGAAGTTGGTGATGGGCTCATTGCACGAGCCTCGATTCGTCTTCGCGAGTCTATGGCTGTGGATTATATACATCAATTGTTCAAAGGATGTCATCGAATCGGGCGGATGGTCTAGTGGTATGATTCTCCCTTAGCATGGATCTTGCAAATGCAGGACGAGCTTGGGAGAGGTCCGGGGTTCAATTCCCCGTCCGTCCATTTTTTCCCCTTCTTTTTTGCTAATGCCACTCTTCTCTTTTCACCGTGAAAGATATCTTGTGCTTCTTTTTGCCATGATCTATGTCCTCAAATTGGAGCCAGGTGGCCAATCTGGGGGCAATGACGGCAGAGATCACTCAAATCGGCAGATCACTTTTTTTTTTTTTTTGG
>NQYS01000001.1:381730-410480 GCA_003055955.1 Escovopsis sp. AC | reverse complement strand
GGGGGGGGGGATTTTGTTCAGAGAGGTTGGACGTCTCGGTGGGCAAGGACAAGCGTTCACGACGTTGACTATCGGTGACAGGCCGAATGATTGGAATGTAACGCTCAAAGCACCTTCATCGCAAGCTCAATCAAGTCAAAGAACCCCTCCCGCTCAGTGTCCGCCTTGACCAGCCCCAGTCCCACGACAAGCACCCTCCTGTCCCCCGGCGACCGCAGCGACAAGTAACTCGCAATCTGCGATGCGTACAGCTGGCCCATCGTCTCGCGCTCATCGCCTCCGGCCCCGAGGAGCGTCCTGGCGCTGAGGTGTGCCGACGGGAGGAGGCCCTGGCTCGTGCTCGGCAGATCCATCTCGACCATGCCCGCCGAGGAGCCCGTCAGCGGGACTTGGATCTGGGGGGGCCGAGTCAGTCCTGCCCGTCTGTATGTACGTAGTCTATGTCTGTTGACTCTTTGTGAAGGGGCTCACCCATTGCGACAGCCGGCCCTTCTGGCTGACGGTGACGAGGATCTTGTCTGAGAAGTATGTCGACGTTGCTTCGGTGGCGATGCCGTTGACCAGGCCCGACGCAGTGCGGATCTTGGCCGGGAACGGCTCTTCTCTCAACTCTGCCATTTTCTGCTCAGAACTCCTTGGTCTTGGCTCCCGTGTCTGAAGGTCAGCTCGGCCCGGCTTGACGCGTGTGGAGTGCTCAATGAATACTAGTATAAGTATGTGCTCGAGACGAGCTGCCTTGTGGACATTATGTGATGCTCGAATAAGAGATCTCAAGGTCTAGGGTAGCTGCGAGATATCTCGAGTTCCTTACGTAAGCAACTGGAGCTTGGACCCGCTTGCAGGGTAGGAGACGCGCTAGTCCAGAATCGGCTTCAAGTTTTAGCGGTCAGAAGCGGCAGAATCGCACTCTCACCAAAATTTCCATTGCCATTGACTGATCTTCCTCGAGCGATCGCGATCGAGGACTCCCCCCTACCGGTATACTCTGCGATCTCGGCATTCGCGGACCTCGAGCCATGCGCTAGAGAGAGCCCGATAAAAACCACGCCATGGCCAAGTTTGTGCCGCGCCAGAGAAAGCACAAGGTGCTCGCCCGCGAGAAGGCGCAAGACAACGCCCGCCATGAAGTCGGCGACACCAACCAGGAGGAGATCCTGCCCGCCGGGAAGCAGGAGCGGGAGCAGAAGAAGGCCCGGCTGAAAGAGGAGCTGCGGCAAGACGGCGTCAAGGTGTCGGGAAAGAAGGCCAAGCGACTCGAGAAGTACATCGACAACAAGCTGAGGAAGGACGAGAACCGGGAGCTGCTCGCGAAGCTCGCCGACAGGAGGATCGACACCAGCCTCTTCAGCAGCAGCAGGTCGCTTGGCCAGGGGCGCGAGACGAAGAAGCAGGCCCTGTCGAGGGCGCTGCGGGAGCACAAGGCCGGCATCGACGCGGCGACACCCGAGGACAGCATCCTGTTCGAGGAGCGGCGGGAGGTCGGCGACCAGGACAATCGAGAAGCAGAGGACGTGGACCAAGACATGGACGAGAGTGAGGATGAGGGCGAGGCAGAGGAGCCGGCCAAAGCACCGATCGAGCCAGGATCGACAAAACCGATAGCTGCTGCCGCGAAACCGGAACCAGAGGTGGGATCAGGGCTGAAGAGGCCTCTGGAGGTGGACGAGGCCGGGAGACCCGTCCTTCAAAAGCGCCAGAAGCGCGGAGGGGTCGAGAAGAAGACGATCATAATACCCCAGGACGACTCCCCTTCCGAAGAGTCTGGCGAGGACGAGTGGAATGGGGTCAGCGGTGATGAAGGGGCAGAGGCCCAAGAAGACGATAGCGATACGGGCGGCGGCGACGACGACGACGACGGCGCTACTACATCCGAGGAAAGCGATGAGGACCAGCAAGAGGAAGAAGAGGCATCCGACGAGGACTCAGATGACGACTCTGAAGCAGAGTCAAGCGAAGAGGAGGAGTCACTAGAAGGAGAGCAAAAGGCTCAGAGGTCGTCCGCCTTCAAGGCCTGGGCGCAGCAGCAGCGAAACGAGGCCTTGGGATTCCAACCGACCGTGGAGGGCGCCGCCACCTCCGACATCCCGAAACCAGACAATTTCGAGCCCCGAGCCCCCGAACAGGACCCCCTACCCATGGAGCTCCAGCCCACACAGAACACCTCCCGAAAAGTATTCAGCGTGACCGTGACCAGAACGCCCGAGGTCCAGGAAGGAAGGATGAGACTTCCCGTTGTTTCGGAGGAGCAGAGGCTCATGGAGGCCATCCACAACCACGACATCGTGGTCATCTGCGGTTCCACGGGTTCCGGAAAAACGACACAGGTCCCGCAGTTTCTCTACGAGGCAGGATACGGTTCGCCAGACTCCCCAACACCGGGGATGATTGGAGTCACGCAGCCGCGCAGGGTAGCTGCCGTGAGTATGTCCAAGCGAGTCGCGGCCGAGCTTGGCGATCACTCGGCCGCGGTGGCCTACCAGATCCGATTCGAGGGCAACGTCGACTCCAAGACGGCCATCAAGTTCATGACGGACGGTGTCCTGCTTCGAGAAGTGGCCCAGGACATCACCCTCCGTAAGTACTCGGCCATTGTCATCGACGAGGCGCACGAGAGGTCCGTCAACACGGACATCTTGATCGGCATGCTCAGCCGAGTCATCAAACTGAGGACCGAGCTCGCCACGGAGGACCCCACGATCAAGCCGCTTAAGCTCATCATAATGTCTGCGACGCTTCGGATCGAGGACCTGACGATGAACCCGGTCCTCTTCTCCACGCCCCCGCCTGTCATCGAAGTCGAGGGGAGACAGCACCCCGTGACGATGCACTTCTCTCGGCACACACACCACGACTATGTCGAGGAGGCGTTTCGAAAGATTAGCCGTGGCCATAAGAAACTACCGCCCGGAGGGTTCCTTGTCTTTTTGACAGGAAGGAATGAGATCCTGGAACTGAGTAAGAAATTGAAGGCCGCTTTTGGTGGTCCACGCTCCGCAGAGGGACCCAAGGTCCATATATCGGCCAACGACGCGCCCGTCGAGGTCGAGGATTTCGATTTCGGCGACTTCGACGACAGAACCGGCGGGGATGACGACGACGACTTGGAGGGGATCCCATCCGACGACGAGCAAGAGGAGGAAGAGGACGAGTTCAAGATCGAGGACGGGGAGGACCAGGAGGTCGTCCCGCTCAAGATGCAGGTACTGCCGCTCTACTCGCTGCTCCCCGTCCGGGAGCAATTACGGGTATTCGAAGAACCGCCAGAGGGCACACGGCAGATCATCCTCGCAACCAACGTCGCCGAGACCAGTCTGACCATCCCCGGAATCCGGTTCGTCTTTGACAGCGGGCGATCCAAGGAGAGGAACTATGACCGCCGCAGCGGCGTCCAGAGCTACGAGATCGGATGGATCAGCAAGGCCAGCGCGAACCAGCGCTCCGGCCGCGCGGGAAGAACCGGGCCCGGCCACTGCTACCGGCTCTACTCCTCCGCCGTCTACGAGCGGGACTTCCCCGAGTTCGGCGACCCGGAGCTGCTGCGCATGCCCATCGAGGGCGTCGTCCTCCAGCTCAAGGCCATGAACCTGCAGAACGTTGTCAACTTCCCCTTCCCCACCCCTCCCGACCGGCAGAGCCTGGCGACCGCCGAGAGGCTGCTCACGTACCTCTCGGCCATCTCGCCCGCCGGGCAGATCACAAAGGTCGGCACCACCATGTCCGTCTTCCCCCTCTCCCCGCGCTTCGCCAGGATCCTCCTCGTCGGCCACCTCCACGACTGCCTGCCCTACACCGTCGCGCTCGTCGCGGGCCTCTCCGCCGCCGACGTCTACCTGCACGAGAACCAGGCCGTCCCCGCCCTCGCCGCCAAGGACGTTTCCGCCATCCGCACCGCGGCCGACGTGCTCGCCGAGGAGCGGCAGGCCGGCGTCCGGCGCGTCTTCAACCAGGTCCACAAGAACTTCTGCTTCCTCGACGACCGGTCCGACGCCATCAAGCTGCTCCAGGTCGTCGGCGAGTTCGCCCACGAGCCCACCGAGCAGTGGGCCGAGAGCCACTTCGTGCGCTTCAAGGTCCTCCGGGAGGTGCAGCAGCTGCGCAGGCAGATCACCGACCTGCTGCGCGCCAACATCGCCGCCTTCGCCAGCCTGCAGTACAGGGAGGCCCTCGACCCCCCGTCGCCCAAGCAGGTCAGCGCGCTCAAGCAGATGGCCGCCGCGGGCTTCGTCGACCAGGTCGCCATCCGCGCCGACCTCGCGCCCAACCCGCCCGAGGTGTTCCGCAAGCCCCGGCGCGCCATCGATGTGCCTTACGTGCCCCTGAGCCCCCTCCGCGCCAGCGGCACCGGCGGCGGCGGCGGCGGCGAAGACCCCTGCGTGTACATCCACCCGACGTCGCCCATGGCGCATCACAGTCCCCAGGAGTGCCCCGAATACATCGTCTACGCCTTCCTGCAGACCGCCACGCCGTCTGGATCGCTGGCGACGGAGAAGAGGTCCAAGACGAGAATGCACGCCATCACGGACGTCTCGGGCAGCCAGCTGGCCGGGCTGGCCAAGGGCACGCCGCTGCTGTCCTACGGGAAGCCCATCAAGGAGGTCAAGGGCCAGGCGCTGGTCGACGGGGCCGTGGTGCGGGAGTGCTGGGTGATACCGTACCTGAGGGCCGAGAACACGGCTGGCCAGGGGTGGCCCCTACCGGCGCAGAGGGTGAAGCAGAAGAAGGTCGCAGGCAAGGGCTGGGTGATCGAGTAGAGGGGCAAGGGGGAACTGGGACCATGAATTTCAATGCAAACCTAATGGGCGTTGGGGGATCGGAATTGGGAAAAGAAGGCAAACATTCATATATTTGGGTATCAAGTCTATGCATTTCAGAACGAGCCTTGCGAGATAGCAAAAAAAAGAAGTGACTCCGAAGCACCAAGTACAGAAGATCGAAAATCATCCCATATCCTTGATCCGTGTGATGTCAGGACGCGCCCGGCGTGGTCGCCGGCGTCCCGCTGGTGCTCATCCTGCTCTTCCTCCTCCTCGGCTTCTGCACCGTCGCCGATTTGGGCGTCTTGTCCTTGCCGTCCTTCTTGTCGTCCAGCTTCGTGTTCACCGTCGGCCTGCCGGGCCCGCCCGGCGGCGGCCCGTTCATGGCCCCGATCCCGCTGGGCGCGGGCGCAGGCAGCGACAGGGGCAGGGCGGCCTTGCGGCCCGTGGAGGAGAGATGGAACTCGCCCGGCCGGCCCGTGATGGGGTTCTCGTCGGCGTACTCCCCGCCGTAGCGCATGTGGATGAGGAGCGCCTCCTGCGCCGCCTTCTCGAGGGAGAGCTCCGTGCTCTTCGTCGTGGAGGGCGTCGGCGTCGGGCTCGGCTTGGCGACGGCATCGGACGACGAGGCTGCCGTTGTGGGCATCGGGGTCGCGGCTTTCGAGGTCGCGGAGGGCTCTGGTGGCCTGGCGGCGGCCGAGTCGGGGAGGTGGTAGACGTGGCCGAGCGAGGGTCTCCATTTCCGTGCGGATCCCGCAGCCGGCAAGGCCTGGGCGATGGCCAGAGATATCGTCATCTATGGCGATCCAATGTGAGCACGTAGATACTTCACGATGCTGATAGTTGCCGACAACAATAACTACAACAACAATCTCAACAACGACAACAACGACAACAACGCCCGGCGGCAAAAAGGCAATGAGCAGTTAGAGAGGAACCCACGATTCTCGAGGCGAGGATGTCCGCCAGCGTGGGCGCCATGTAGATGTTCTCGCCGACGACGAAGAAGGACGCGTGCACCGTGACCTCGTCCTCGTCCTGGTAGCGCTTGCGCCTGGTCTGCTTGCGGATGACCCAGACGCCGGTGCCCATGCCGGGCCCCGTCTCGGCGGGCTCCTCGCCGACCATGAACTCGAGGCCCTGCATGGTGCGCAGGCGGTTCTCGAACGCCTCGCGCGTCTGGATGAAGTGGTACATGGCCATGTTGTTCATGGCCTGGGACATGATGACGGCGTTGTTGGAGGTGCGCTCGAAGAAGGGCGACTCGGCGAAGTAGAAGAGGACCGTGTTGGAGTGCAGGCCGCCCATCTGGAGGATGGCCTGGGGCGAGCGCCACTGGATCTCGTCGAGGGGGGGATCGTTTGGATTCGACATTGTGAGGTGCTGCGAGGTGCTACCGTGAAGAGAGATATGAAACCCGAGCTCAAGAAGATGGAGCTCAAGAGGATGGAGCTGTAAAGTAGGTTGAAGCTGGAAGCTGGAGTTCGCGGTTGAAGCTCGAAGTGCAGTTTAAGCGCGAATCACCCGATAATCGAATATCGCTCTACCGGGGTGAATCGCCTCAACCTCAGAGGAGGTCCCGAGTCCGCCTCCAGAGATTCCTCGTCCCTCCAGCATCCAAGCCTTGATTCACCAAACCAACTATATTCATCACGTCTCGCCATCGCAGTTAAGCCTTCAATCTATCAGCATTCAAGGCCAACCAAGAGAGATCATTTCTCATGGATCTCCTCTCCACCATCCGCAAGTCCGGCTCTCGGGGCGGCGTCAACTTCAGCTGGGACGAGGTCGCCAATTCCTCCCACCGCGAGAATTACCTCGGCCACAGCCTCAAGGCCCCCGTCGGGCGATGGGCCAAAGGCCGCGACCTCAACTGGTACGCCAAGGCAGACGCCGCGCCCGCCGACGCCGGCTCCGCGGCCGAGACAGACGACGAGCGCCAGGCGAGGGAGCGTAGGGAGGAGCTGCGCAAGATCAAGGAGGCCGAGGAGGACGCCATCGCGCGCGCGCTCGGCCTGCCCGTAAAGGTCAGGGACACGACGGGCGCCAACGCCGTCGCGGTCGACGAGGGCAAGAGGAGGCAGATGGGCCCCGCGAGCGGGCCGCCGGAGAGCGGGGAGAGGGCGGCGGACGACTCGAGGAGGGAACGGGAACGGGAAAGGGAAAGGGAAAGGTCCGGGCGGAGGCGTGATCGCGGCGATGAGAGGAGGGAGGGGCCCAGGCCGGAGCCTGAGAGGGGGCATGGGCGCCGCGAACGGGAGGCGGTCGTGGCGAGGGATAGGGGTCGGGAGCGCAGTCGGGATCGCGCCGGCGGCCGAGACGAGAGGAGGCCGAGGCGGGATCGCGACAGGGACCGTGGGCGCGAGCGCGAGAGCGAGCGTGATAGTCATCGCAGCCGCAGCGCCGAGAGGAGGGACAGGCGGAGGAGGGATAGGAGTAGGGAGAGGTATCGCTCGCGATCGAGGGAACATAGACGGCGGAGTCCGGATGGACGCTCTCGCCGCTGAAGCTGGTTTTGACGGACACATATTGTTCTTCTACAAAATACCCTACGGTTTTGTTTCTCCTGGCATGACGGCTTCTTCGAGTATTTCTACAGTCAATGGATACAAGCAGCCACAAATGGTGGTTGCACATTTGGCTTTGGCCCAGGACACGAGAACTGGGCAATGAACTCCCGATTGCCGCGCCAGCGACCGCTCCCGAAGGCATTGCTCTACATATCATATCGCTGTCAATCAACAGACTTGCCGTAGCTCGCTCAGCTCCGATCGCGTCTCTCCCGGCGGGGAGACAAGCTACGATCTCGCCGGGTCCTCCTGTCCCTCTCCCTGTCTCTCTCTCTATCCCTCTCCTTGTCTCGTTCTCGACTGTGAAGGCGGTCGCGATCTCGACGATCCCGATCCCGATCCCGGTCCCGATCCCTATCGCGTTCACGTTCGCGTTCGCGATCTCTGTCCCGGTCTCGCCGGTCACGGTCCCTCTCTCTGTCCCGATATCTCGCCCGATCGCGGCTGTTGCTTCGAGACCGACTCCTGTGTCTATCATCCCGACCTTCACGGGCATGCTGGTCAGATCCAAATCCGTGCGGCCCTCTCCACCTCGATCCAGGGGGTCTCTCACCACTGCTTTTCTTATCGTCGACGCCCGGGATCGGCAGCCCCTTTTCCCTCGCGTCCTTCTGCGCCGCAAGGTACGCCTTGGCCTCCTTCTCGCGCTTCTTGACCTCCTCGAGCTTCCACTCCTCCAGCTCATCTTTGGCGGGCTGCTGCGGCTTGCTCGAAGAACCCGGACGGGATCTCGAGCGGCTTCTTCGGTCGCGCGGGCGGTCCTTGTCGTCCCTCTCCTTCTTGTCCCGCTCCCGCTCCCGCTCCCTGTCCCTGTCCCTATCCCTATCCCTGCTGCGGGACCAATCGCGGCTGCGTCGTCGCGGGGCGGGCCCTTTGTCCGACCGAGGATCGTAGTGGTCGGCGCCCGCCCTGCGGCTGTCTCGTGATCGACTGCGCTCCCTCCGCATACGAGAGCGGCTCCTGTCATGCCGATCAGAAGGCGCGCGGGTCCTGCTATGACTCTTCTCGCGGCGATCTGCTCGCAGACGAGAGCGCGACCGAGACCGCTCTCGTTTGTCTCGACTGCGGTCCCGCCTGTCGACCTTAACCCTGGAGCGGCTCCTCTCGCGCCGCGGAGACTTGGCTCGGGATCGGCTGCGGTCTCGTCTTCTCGATCTACTCCTCTCGACACGATCGTGTCTCGGCCTCGAGCGGCTCCGTTCCCGACGATCATCTCGCCGAGGGCGGGATCGAGATCGATCTCGCCGCATCTTGGACCGACTCCTCTCGCGGCGCTCCCTGTCCCTGCTTCGATCACGCCTTGGCGAGTACGATCGGCGGTCGCGGCGCCGACGTTCGTCTTCCCGATCCCGACTTCGCTCTCTCGCCCGACTCCTCTCCCGATCCCTTTCCCTACCTTCTCTTTCTCTTTCCCTTGACCTGTCTCTGTCCTTTTCCCTCTCTCTGTCCCTGTCCCGCTCTCGATCTCGGTCAGGCACCACCCGCGGAGGGCTCTTGCTAGGTCGCCGCTCGCTTCTGGGCTCGAGCTTGGGGTCCGTGAAAGCTTTCGAGTCTGTTCCGTCAGCCGGCTTCCTGAATTCCGTGTTCTTGGAGGAGTCTCTTCGGATGGGGTTGATGGCGGAGGCAGGCCCGATCTTCCGCGGAGGCGGGGCGAGGGTAGCATCAATCTCCACCTCTGGTTTCGCCCGCGTCGATTTGCTGCTTTCGCGCAAGAGATCGGCCAGGGCCTCCTGTTCCAGTCGGTCGTGTTCCTCCTTGGAGAGCTTTTCTTTGAGCTCTTCCGAAATCTCCTCCTTGTGTTTGTGGTGGCCTCGGTCATGCCGGCTCCTGTCCCGGCTCCTATCCCTATGGCGGCCGTGGTCCCTGTCGTGATGCCCTTCGTTCTCGCGGTCTCGGCCTTGGTCTCGGTCTCGATCTCTGTCACGGTCTCTGTCCCTGTCCCTGTCCCGATCTCGATCTCGATCTCGGTCCCGGTCCCGATCCCGATCCCGGTCTCGTTCACGTTCACGTTCACGTTCCCTCTCCCTCTCTCGCTCCCTCTCCCGCCGTTCTCTCTCCTTGTGCCGCTGCTCCCTCTCCAAGTCCCTCTGCTTCTCCCTCTCCTCCCTCTCCTCCTCCCGTTTCCGCCGCCGCTCGTCCCGCTCCTCTTGCCTCTTCAGCTCCGCCCTCTCGCGCTCTTTCTCGCGCTCCTTCTCCTCTCTACGCTGCTCCTCCTTCGCGATGCGCCTCTTCTCTTCCTGGATCTCGGCCTCCTTGCGCTTCAGCTCATCTCGCACGCGCTCGCGCTCCGCCCGCCGCGCCAGCGTGTCGGCCGCGTACTCCTCGTCCGTCTTGGCCCCCCGCCTCTCCTCCTCGGCCGCCGCCTCGTCGCCAATGTTCGCCCGCCGAATCGCGCGTATGCTCCTCTCGATGGCGCCCACGTCGATCAGCGGGCCGATGACCGTCTCGGCCTTCTGGTACACTCCCGAGCGCTCTAGCGCGCCGTCGATGAGCGCGGCTGCCTTCCGCCGGTCCAGGGTCAGGAGCTGCTGCGGATTCCTCTCGACTTCTTGCTCTGCGACCTCGAGAATGGCTTTCGTGATCTGCGCCTCGTAGTCCTATCGTAGTAATCTAACAGTCAGCTGCACCCCGCCCAAGCTCACTCCCTTTGATGTTTTTTTTCCTTCGTAAAGAGCCGTATTGGATGATACATACGCTGGCTTGGAACTTCTCCCAGACCTGCTTCCTGATTGAGTCGTACGCGCCCTCCTTCTTGAAGCTATGCGCAAGGGACTCGATGGCTGCCCGCGTCGCGGAAGGGAGCGGCAGCTCGGAGGCCTTGAACTTCCCGGGCGCCCGGCCGTCGACCGGGTCGTTCGTGGCGTTGGGCTGCTCTGTGGAGGTCGCCATTTTCTGCGCTTTGCCCTGAGTTCGAGGTTGTACTAAAATTGCTTCTGGAGTGATGTGATGCGTGATGCGCGTCTCTCGGAGCCCAAGGTCGCCTGCTGGATCAGGTCATGTCGCGGGGGAACTCACGACAATTCGGTCGCGGTCGTTTCGGGCGTATAGATATAGGGCTGAGGGAGACTGCCGGGTGAGGCCCGAGCATGAACGAGAGAAGACAACGGGTCGCTTCCACGTCTGCCGTAAAATGCATTGATGAGTCAATCTATTGATGCATGTACGAGGTTCACAGGAGAGCGACTTCAAATGCTCGACGCCAGGAGAATGCCCGGTCACGTGACCAGCCCCCTTTGATTCAAGGGCCTCGACGAGCATCGAGATGCCTTCAGGCTTCAGTCATCGAAGCCAAGAGTGCCCAGTCCTTCAAGCAATACTAGTCTTGCGTGTTTTAGGAAATGTCACTCGATTGCAGCATTGAAAACACACGGACTGTCATGCCTGGTCATTTTGTGTCACACCATCGGGATATGCCTATATCAAGTGTCCATATGCTGCAGATCGGGATATCATGCCATTGTCGTCAAGATCATCAGAAACATAGAAAAGGAGATGTTTTTTTTTGTTTTGAAACCCGCAGCGCCATGCCCATGAACCCTGTTCAATCGAAAAGATGGAGGAATGAGTGAAGAAAGATGAAGAGAAAAAAAAGGAAGGAAAACAGACAAGACAACATATGCTGTTTTAGAATTCACCCTCACCACCGTGTCCCACGAAATGTGCCATCCACACGCCGACGAGGCCCCACCAGCCTATCCTCCATCCCCTATACAAACCGTCGAGGCCCTGCCCCTTTTTGTAGGTCGGCTGGGAGGACTTGGTGCTCTTGGTCTTGCCCTTCTTGGTCAGGACGATCCTAGGCGGGATCTCCCGGGCGCCCTCCTCGGCGATGATGTGGTGCATCGTGCCGAAGAGGCCATAGTATCGTCCCGGAGGAACTATCGTCTCCAGAGCTGTCGTGTGCTCCTCACGCCCCTCGAGGGCCTGGATGTATTCTGGCTGGGAGAGCACGGCAAGCTGGCCGCGACGAAGGACGGTCTCGATGGGGAGCTTGATCAGCATGCCGGTTGACGAGACGAAGAGCTTGGCGATGGAGAAGGTGGTCGGCGCCAGCTCGCTCGAGATCTGAAAGTTGGTTTTCAGGGCTACCGGCGCGGAGAGGTTGAAGAGGGGGCTGATGACGGAGTGGAGCATGGTTGGGACGGCGATGGAGGAAGGGCAGCAATAGGATGGAAGCGCTCGGAGACTCGCAATCGTCCTTCGCTGACCCTTGGTGACGGGGGTGAGGATGAGCCTGCGAGAATTCGCCCGATCATTAGCTTCATTCCACATCCGTGACGCCGTCCAGGGGCGACGGCGCAAAACGGGGGGTTTCCTGTTCCTACCTCGTGCGCACAAGGTCCAAGGGGGCGAGGACCAGTCCTGTCGTGACGGCGGCGGCGGCGGCGACGAAGAGCGAGGCCCAGGGGTAGGGGGAGGCGATGTCGACGAGGCGATCAATCTCCTTGACGCCCAGGTCCGGGACGTTGAAGATGGCGCTGAGGAAGCTCCTCGACCAATTCTCTAGCAGGGACTGGAGAACGGTGTAGAGGAAACTCGCGTTGGTCCCCTTCCACACGCCCCATGCGCCATCCTTGTGCCAGAGCTGTCCGATGACATCCATGACGGCATCGGGCCGTCGCAGATTGAGGTATTGCTCCGGGAGGGCGGGCTTCTTCAGTGGCGGCGGCGGGGATCTTGGCGGTGATTCTTCCGCGCGGCGGCTGCTGGCACTGGCGTTGGAGAAGGGCGTCTGGTCGCCCACGACGTGGGGGGCAAAGTATGCGGGCTCGTCTCCCTCCGAGTCAGACTCGTGGTCCTGGACAGACAAAACTCTGATGTTAGCCCCAAGGCAGAGAGCAGAGAGAGCGCGACAAACGCAAGCAAACGAATGAGGCGAGCTTTGCCCGCGGCGCATCTCACATTGTACGAGAAGCCCCTCTGGTGGCTGCTCCGGCCATGTCGCGGGTGAGACTCGTGCTCGGCGGGCGCGGGGGTCGATGTCGGCGTCGAAGGCGCAGGGGCGAGAGCGGCCTTGTCGTCCTGGTCGCGAGCCTGCAGGATCATCTTGGCGGCCTCGAAGGGCTGGCCGATGAGGACGGACATGTACTTCCACAGCAGCTCGTCGACGAGCTCCTTAACGCTCTCGACGACGGATGGCGACAAGTCGCCCGTGTAGTCCTTGACATCGAGGTCGTTGAGCATGCCTCGCGCCTTGATGCCATACTTGGCGACGCTCGTTGTGTTTCGGCCGGCGGCGGCGGCGGCGGAGGAGGAGGAGGAGGAGGAGGAGGAGGAGGAGGAGGCGGCGGCAGCATGGGAGAAGGGATTCGAGCTCGGGATGAGGACCGAGTCTGCCTGGTCCTGGATCGAGGGCGGCCTGTGGTACGGCCGGAGGGGATTGAACTCGGGCTGGGACGAAGCCATGGTGATGCTCACGCTGCGCAGTTCGACCCCGGGCGAGCTTCTGACATTGACATGTGAAGAAGAAGAAGAAGAAGAAGAAGTTTTGCTCGGATCCATCAATGATCCATGTTGCATCCAGACCCGCGGCCGTCGATTCTTCAGCGGCCGCGAGCAGGATAGGCTGAATGTCTCGATATATACATAGCCCCTTTAATGCGATGGACGGGAGGAAAATATGCAGTAAATGAGGCAATGCATCTAGCAGATTTACGTATAATTGCATCGCAGCTGCTGTCGCTCAATTGAAGTGCATCAAGTTCAATGAAGTTCGAGTTTGGCATCACCACCAGGAACCGTTGATCCATTGCTGCGGTTCTCGATTTCCCGAAAGACTCAGACAATCATCATACTAAAGGCTTGGATGCTCGCGATCGCCCCGAATCGCACGTTCTGCGACCTCACACATTGAGCGACTCTGGTCCATTCTGTTATCTCTAGCTTCCTCTCTATCGACTTCTTCTCGATCCCGGTCGTTTTTCCACCTCAACATTGTCTCCCATCCTCGACCCTCCGAGCCGAAAGCGTTGTTCCTCTGCCTCTCCCAAACGACTCGCGAACATCACCGGGGAGCACACATGTCATCCTCTCGCACATTAGCATCAAGCCTCTCCAGGCTCTCGATCGCCGCACGCCGTCCCCTGCGCTCGAGCACACGATCTTCTTCCTCCATCCTCCCCTCCCCCGCCGCCCCCGTCACCCACGCAAGACTCCCCTCCTCCGCCCTCCGGATCGCCGTGCACGTCCCCGGCGCCTCTCGCAGCTTCACATCAACCCGGCCGCGGCGGCATGGCCATGTCACGCCCCCCAAGCCCGGTGAAGAGTTCGTCCGCCCTCCTGCAATCTTGAATCAAACCCCCTCATCCTTCACCCTTTCCACGATTTTCCAGATAGCAAGAGGCTCACATCCTCCATGTTCAGGATCCACGTCACGTTCATAGACAAGGACGGCGCGGAGCACAAGCTCGCCGTGTCCGAGGGCGACAACCTGCTCGACATCGCGCAGGCGCACGACCTCGAGATGGAGGGCGCCTGCGGCGGGTCCTGCGCCTGCTCGACCTGCCACGTCATCGTCCAGGACGAGGCCTACTTCGACAAGATGCCCGAGCCCGACGACGACGAGAACGACATGCTCGACCTGGCCTTTGGCCTGACCGAGACGAGCAGGCTCGGGTGCCAGGTCAAGATGACCAAGGACCTGGACGGGCTGGTGGTCAAGCTGCCGACAATGACGAGGAACATGCAAGCCAGCGATTTCAATTAACATTTACATGGATACCGGACATGCGCAGTCGAACAAATGGACAACGCCGGGAAGAGTTGGAGCCTGTACATTACTCAAGTGGAAAGAAAACAAGGAGAAGAAACTCTTGATATCAGAATCATGATGTATTATCAATCTTTTCCCCATAAACAGAAGCGAAACGAGAAACCAAAAAAAAAGAGAAGAAGAAAAGAGAAGAAAAACGCCGAAATCAAATGTGATGAATCCCTCAACCCCTCTATCACGATATCCGCACCATGCATGTCCCCCCCCCTCCCATTCGAAAAAAAAATGCCTTGCTTCACGCCTCCTCTAGCGGGCCCTTCTTCAGCCCCCCTCCCCCCGAGGCAATCAGCTCTAGGAAGCCCTTCTTGCTCAGCTCGTTCACCTTCTCCTCCCTGTTCTTCACCCCGATGACGCCCTCCTTCCTCGTCGCCTTGTCCGCCTCCGCCGCCTTGACCTGCGCCGCCCTCACTGCGTTGAACAGCTTGACCACGCCCCGCTGCGCAATCTTGCGCAGCTTCCTCTCCGTCTCGAGGATCTCCGACGTCGTCATCTCGCCCTCCGCGCTGCCGTATCCCGACCCCGTCTCGCCCCCGCCCACGCTTACGCCCTCCTGCGCAGACGCCGGCAGCAGGACGTCCCGCACGCGGCCCTTCTCCATGGCCACGCGCTTCTGCTCCTTGAGCCTGCGCTTCGCCTTGGTCTCGAGCGCGTTGTCGACGGCCGCCTTGGACGCCTCGTGCGCCGCCGCGCTGCGCGACAGCACCGGGTCGGAGCGCTTCGATGTAGAGAGCTTGGTCGACAGGATCTTGGACAGCGAGGTCGCGAACGCGGTGGGGTCGTTGCGCTTGGATTTCGTCCTCTTCTCGGATGTTTCGGCGCCCCCCTCTCCCTCCTCTCCCTCCTCATCGTCATCCTCCGCATCGTCCTCATTGTCATCCTGCTCCTCCTCCTCCTCCTCCTCCTCGTCATCGGATTCTACCCCCTTCTTCGGCGCAGGCTTCTTGCCACTTTTTAGCGCGGATCTCCTCGCCTTGTGCTGCTTCGTCTCCTCCTCGCTCGACGAATCGCCCTCCGCCTCGTCCGCCCCATCGTCCACCTTGGCGTTGTGGACATCGTCGTCCGAGTCGAGGAGGTCCACCGCCGCAAAGTCCCGCTCCATCTGGTTGTCCCCCTGCTCGCTCTCCGTGTCGCTGTTGTACTCCTTCTGATGCGCCGCCCTCCTGAACTTCTTCTTGGGCCGCTGCGTCTTGTGCTCGTTGCGCCGCTTTTTCCCCACGTGGCCGACCATTGTGCCGACGACCTTGACTTTGACTTCTAGGTAGGTAGGAATTGGTGGGTTTCGCCTTTGATGCTGAGGGAACTTGTGCCGCCCTTTTTGACTTGTATGCTCGCGGAGATGGCAACAGGATGATCCCAAGCGAATGCTTTGTCCAAAATGTGATATCGTACCGGTAAATCGATCGATTGATAGTTGGTGCTTTCGCATCGATTGCCCGTGATCTCGAGAAACGAAATTTTAAGAATTCTGCCGGCCGTAACGCATCCGTCTTGCTCCTTTCGGAGGCCGGTGGGGTCAAGGCGGTGAGAATGATCAATTGCATCACGTAAGCATCTTCACTCGACGGCCTCAATATCAGAGGACTTTAGTCGGCGACCTTTGATTCATTACTCGCAAATAAACCACTGATCCATATTATGGGATGGTATATTTGGTTTAATCATGATGAGGGATTTGGGCTCTGTCCCGCTATTGAAGCACGATAATCGGCCCAAATAATGGCCAACAGCATGAGCAAGGGGAAGTTCAACTGGCATCGACGACTGAAGAAGAGCACAAGAGAACACGACCCATTTTCCATCAAAGACTAATTCAAGATCATAATTCACGGGGCCTTCAACCCTTCTTAAAACGCCTCCAGCGCCAAAGGACCGCCCGTCATGGGCCCATCTATCAAGCACGATACTAATAGGTGGCCTTATCCAAAAAGCCCTTCACCTTCCCCCACAAAAACTCTGCCGCCGCACGCGGCCCGGATTCCGGCAGCGGCGGTGCCACGACTGTCGTGTTCCAGGCCTCCTCGCCATCAATATAGAGCTGATAGAAGAGAGTGTTGTTGCCGTCCTTGTTCTCAAAAGTAAAGGATCCAAACTTGGAGTTCCCAGCATGCAGATACCTACCCGGCCAGTCAGCTTCACTTCCTGGGGGAAAGATCGAAAGAAAAAAAAAATCGTGTAGACTCACTTGATCATGACATCTTCCTGATCCGTCTGCCTGTATGATGGGAACGGAGAAGCAAACTGGCTGAGGGGACTGGTGGAGAATTCGTAGACCGTGGAGGACTCGTTCCACTTGGACTCCGGCGGCGGCGGGAACTTGGTGGCAGCAAACTCATGCCTGTCCCCGGATAGGATGATGACGCCATACCCCTGAGCCGAGGTATCCCACATCGCCTCCAAAACCTCCTGCCTCTCAACGAGAAACCCCCCCCAAGTGTCCCTGACATTGACGGGCCAGTTCTTGGTGAAGGGCACGGATGAGGCGACGACCTTCCATCTCACTCCACTCGGCTCGGGGCGGGCAAGCCAGCCTAGGAGGTCTTCTAGCTGATCAGGCCCAAGCATCGTCTTTTCGGATTCGTCGTATGGGCGTGTATTGCTGGATCTGTAGCTTCGAGTATCGAGCATGAAAAAGCTGGCGGGGCCCTGAATAAATTCGAACCAAGTTGCCTGAGGGCGCTGCTGGGTCCTTTTCCCGGCCATCTTGGCCCTCGGAGGATTGACCGCAGCCTGATAGATATTCCATGACTCGGCAGCGGCCTTGTACACCGGAGTCTCGTTTGATGAGCTGTAGTCTAGAATATATCAGTCAGTCAATGGCTGAGACAGTACTTTCGGGCCAGAGGGGGCCAACTATACCCTGCGAGAAGTATTAGTGGAGGGTCTTTTGAGACAAGGATATTGAAAAAGGGGGGCATACATTGGAGATCTCATGATCATCCAGGACGTGGATCCAGCTGAGGTTCTGTCCGACAAGGGCCCAATCTGGTGAAGCGTAGACCTGGCGATATTGGAGCATGTACTCGGTCGGCTCGCTCGCCTCGTTGTACCGCTGTGGGACGTCGATGTAGATGAAGTCTCCCAGAAAAAGCATGAACTGAGCCTTGAGCTCAGGGAGCCTTCTCGCGAGATGCCGAACGCCGGGGATGGCCAGCGGATCATCCAGTGGGTTGTAGGGGAAGCGAGGCAAGATGCAGGACGTGGAGAGAAAGGTGAATTTGCCATCGTTGTAGGCCGACATCTTACCAGGCTGCGGGGGGATCAGGAACTCGCCCGTGTGGTTGTTAGATGTCCTCCACTCGTAGCGACGCTCGTCGACGTGCTGGAAGGGGACGCTGACGACCGCTGTGAAGTCATCCTCCTCGGTTGTACGAGCGACGGCTGCGGCAAGCTGCCAAACGGAGCTCTCGGCAGGCTCGACGGCGCCCTTGAGCCGCATTTCAAGAGTCACGGGCATCTTGAGTTGATCGGGCTCCCGCATCAAAAACCTGGCCTCCTCGGGGGAGACGTAACCCAGCCTGACGAACGAGAGATCTGTGGCTGGAAAGAGTCGTCCGCGATACACGTAGTCGGCAGTGAATCCGACGAGGAGAAGATTGATGAGGAACGTGAAAATAGACGCGATTGGCTTCCTGGGGCTCGGAACCCCGGACAAGAGGATACCCACGACGGAGACATCTTGCTCCTCGAGGGTGATGGTCTCTTGAGTGTCAATCTGCTCAACCACGATCCTGTCGTTGCTGTTCTCGGGAGCAACGACGGTCTCGCCTACGACGATGTCGACTCTGTCTTCCACAGGCTCGGCCTTTGGTGACGACAGGAAGCTCACGATGTAGGAGATGGTGTAGACAGCGAAGATGGAGAAGATCAAATGAGACAACGCGCCCTAGCATTGAAACTGTCAGAGCACTACTCCGTACTCTGCACGGAGTAATCAAAAGGCAGCCTTGGGCTGAACGCTCATACACATACCGAGAACTATGAGCATGGTAAGTGAATGCAATTTCGAGAGAATTCAAGGTAAAGAGAGGGGAGCAAATGAGGACTCGCATGGAGGAAGTAGCAGAAATCACTCACAAGTCGAAGGAAAATGGGAATGCCTATCCTCAGGACAGCCGAGGTGATCCTCGCGGATGCACTGTGAAGCGACATGGCGACCTTCGAATCTCGCGCAGCGCAGTGCGAGCCACCAGTGAAGGAGACGGCCCCGGAGGTGAGATATCCCTCAATCCGTGCTAATCAGAAGAATCCCAGCGATCACTCTTTCTCGAGAATCAACACATGAAAAGAAAAGAAGCGGTCGGCGTGTTAAGGTGAATCACTCACGATGGAGCCAGAGGCGCGCGTATTGCCACCAAACATTCCTACGTGTATCTAGTACGAGTAGCAGAGTCAAGTCATCGGATGAGACTGTCGGGCGAACACGGCCGGAGGTGGCTTCCGAGCGCCATGCAGTAGTAAGTTGTAGTCAGTCGAGATCGTTCGGATCGGCGGCGACACGCTAGGATGACATTGCAAGGGCATGGAGGAGGAGGCTGGCCAAAGGAGACGAGGGGAGACGAGGGAGACGAGAGCGGAGACGAGGAGGGAGACGCGATGGTGCGAATCGACGTCACCAGCATTCTCGAGGCAGGAATGCCATCCAGGAGATCACGGCTCAAAACACGTGCCCGCGCTGCGGCACATCATTCATTGATTGCCGTCGTCGCAAGACTATAGGTAGGTACGGAGTAGTACTGCTAGTAGTACTCCGCACTTGATGAAAGAACTGACAAGAGTCATTGATATATTCTCGTATTTATGTTCATCTTGGAAAGCCTTGATGCAGACAAAAAAGGCAATGCCAATCCTGAGATCAGTCGCGATGCTTCGAACGTCAGGGTTAGGGTCAGTCAGCAGCTGGCTGTGGCTTCATGCACTACGAGTCATCCTGGAAAGGCTTAGACCAGCCAGTACGTGCGCCACAGCTCGCTTCTCGGGCTTTGAGATGATCCGTCCCGACCCGGAGCTGGCCGGCATGAGCTTCGCAACATCAATGTGGCTCTTACCGGTACAAGCTGGTAGAGAGACGAGGGCATCCTCGAGAACTCGGAGCATTGGATTGGTGGCAGCGAACCATTAGTCGCCAAGCCATCCCATCAGGCCCAAGCTGCGACAACCTGTCCAGACGACGACCTCGGCGACAACGACAGACGACCCGAGCGCGAGAACCCCGATCCCTCTTCCTTCCGCCGAGCACCATTCCCCGCCCACTCCGCTCGACCCAGAACAAGCACGGCCGCGATGAGACTCCTCTCGTTCGTAGCCGGCCTCTTGGCCTGCACGGCCGCCCAGGTCGCTGCCACGTCCCTGACGTACAGGCTGGCGGCGCACGAGAAGGCCTGCTTCTACGCCACGGCCAAGAGCGACAACGAGAAGATGGCCTTTTACTTCGCCGTGGGTTTTTTTCTTCTTCTCCTTCATCCACGCCCGATGGATGCTTTCGCGGCCTTCTGACTGACCCGTTTGCCGGTCGCGCAATATAGGTCCAATCCGGTGGCTCGTTTGACGTCGACTACCTTGTCGAGGGCCCCGGCGGGAAGATCATCCTCCAGGGCGAGAAGGAGCGCCAGGGAGACTTTGTCTTCACCGCGCAAAAGGCGGGTGACTACAGCTTCTGCTTCGACAACGAGATGAGCACCTTCTCCGACAAATTTGTCGACTTTGAAATCTCGGTACGTGTGGTATGGGGCAGCGATGGGGTAGCCAAAAAAAAAAAAAGGAAGGGGGGGGGGGGAGCAACTTGAGTTTTGCTCAAGCAGGGGCGATTTCAACAAGACTGACAAGGGCATGACTCCCGCCAGGTCGAAAACGAGTTGCGCGCCGCCAAGCTGCCGTCCAAGCAAGGATCCACCCCCGAGCAGACGGGCGTGCTCGAGGAGTCCATCTTCAAGATCGCAGGCCAGCTGTCCACCATCACGCGAAGCCAGAAGTGGTTCCGAACCCGCGAGAACCGAAACTTCAGCACGGTCCAGAGCACGGAAAGCCGCATTGTCAACTTCAGCATGATCCAGGTCGGCCTCATCATCTGCATGGGAGCGTTACAAGTATTCGTTGTCCGCTTCTTCTTCCAGGGCGCTCGCAAGGGTTACGTTTGAACGATCAGGGGGGGTCTTTTGAAAGATGCGTCGTTTGGATGATGGTCTGGCGGCGGCAAATTTCTAAAAAAAAAAAGGAAAAAAAAAAGACAAGAAATCTTATGAAAATAGAGCAATGGTGGTGTTGTTCCAATGGCCGTGTGTATGTATTGCAACTTGGGGTATAGGTAGTGATGCTGTCTTTTCGCCCCCTTGGGAGGTCGCATTTGCATTGGGATTGGGGGATCTTGAATGGCGTTCAAGTGCAGCACGCAAGAGCCAGGAATGACTGCTATGGGGATAAAAACTGCTAGCATTGGAGGAGACACATGATACTCTCAACCACATCACAATATTTGAGACCTGACCTTGATCTCGAATGGATACAATCAATAATGCTGATCGTGTTGGATCATTCGAGTTCCAGACTTTGGGGCACGAAAAGCTGCGCCACACCATTCTCACGACATCCCCTGCTGAGCCACACTTCTGCGCCACATCCAAATTCCTTCAAACCACTTGGACTTTCGACCTTCGCGTGCCTCGTCATCGGCCCAGACCTCGCACCTCCATCAATCCATCAATCCAATCCATCTCACTGGCACCCAACTCATTCGACATCCGACATCCGATACCCCCTTTTCATCGGACGCGACGCAGCAATGGCATCGATCGCCGCCTCGCTGCAGGCCTCGCTGCCCAAGCCCAAGTACACGGGCGAGGAAGAGGAGGCGCCGCCGCGGGCCCAGCAGCGCGGCCCCCGAATCGTCGGCCCCGGCCAGCTGGACGAGACGCAGATCGTGCTGAAGCGGAGCGGCCCGCCGCCGTACGGGCAGCGATCGGGATGGCGGCCGCGGGCGCCGGAGGACTTTGGCGACGGGGGCGCGTTCCCCGAGATCCCCGTGGCGCAGTACCCGCTGGACATGGGCCGCAAGGCGGCGACGGCGAGCAATGCGCTGGCGCTGCAGGTGGATGCGGAGGGAAAGGTCAAGTACGACGCGATCGCGCGGCAGGGCCACGGCGAGGGACGCGTGATCCACACGTCGTTCAAGGACCTGATACCGCTGCGGCAGCGGGCGGACGCGGGGGACATCGACCTGTCGCGGCCGGACAAGGAGGCGGTGGCGGCGACGGCGGAGCGGACCCAGAACGCGCTGGCGGCGCTCATCAGCGGGGCGGTGGCGGCGCAGAAACCCAAGAACGTCGCGGGCGTCGGGCAGCGGAAGGAGGCGACGTTTGTGCGGTACACGCCGGCGAACCAGATGGGGGACAGCTCCAGGAAGCAGGACCGCATCATGAAGATTGTCGAGCGGCAGCGCGACCCGATGGAGCCGCCCAAGTTCAAGCACAAGAAGATCCCGCGCGGCCCGCCGTCGCCGCCGCCGCCTGTCATGCACTCGCCACCGCGCAAGCTCACCGCCGAGGACCAGGAGATGTGGCGGATTCCGCCCCCCATCTCCAACTGGAAGAACCCCAAGGGCTACACCGTGCCGCTGGACAAGCGGCTGGCCGCGGACGGCAGGGGCCTGCAGGACATCACCATCAACGACAAGCACGCGCAGTTCGCCGAGGCCGTCAAGATGGCGGAGCGGCACGCCCGCGAGGAGGTCCAGCAGAGGGCGCTCATGCAGCAGCGGCTGGCCGAGAAGGAGAAGGCGCAGAAGGAGGACCACCTGCGGGCCCTGGCCCAGAAGGCGAGAGAGGACCGCGCGGCCGCGGCGTCCTCGGGGCGGCGCGGCCGCAGGAGCTCCAGGGACTCGCGGGACTCGCGGGACTCGCGGGAGTCGGAGTCCCGGTCCCCGTCGCGGTCGTCTAGGGTCAGCGACTCCGACTCGAGGGGATCGGGCTACGACAGCGAGGACTCGGAGGTCCGGGAGCGCGAGAAGGCCCGGAGGGAGAAGCGCAAGGAGGAGGAGAGGAAGCTGCGGCAGAACAGGATGGGCGCGGAGCGACGCATACAGGTCATGGCGCGGGAGCAGAACCGCGACATCTCGGAGAAGATCGCCCTCGGGCTGGCCAAGCCCACGCAGTCCAGGGAGACCATGTACGACTCGAGGCTCTTCAACCAGAGCAGCGGGTTCGACAGCGGGATCAACGAGGACAATCCGTACGACAAGCCGCTGTTTGCGGCCCAGGACGCCATCACCAGCATCTACAGGCCGCGCGCGAACCTGGACGACGAGGACGCCGAGGCCGGGGACAGGGAGATGGCCAAGATCCAAAAGTCCAGCCGGTTTGGAGAGGCACTGGGCAAGGGGACGTTCAAGGGTGCCAGCGAAGCCGAGGTGAGTCAATTGTCTATGTTCTTTGTGCCGGATTCTCTCCTTCAGAGGAAGATGCGATACTGACTAGAAATTCTGATAGGCACGCGAAGGGCCGGTGCAATTCGAAAAGGACAAGGCGGATCCGTTCAACGTGGACAAGTTCCTGTCCGAGGTGGACCAGAGCTCGTCCTCCAAGCGGGGCTACGGCCTGCAGGAGGATGAGCGGAGGTCTAAGAAGGCTAGGGTCGATGAGGATGACGACTGAAGTCGTCAACGAGTGTTGTTATCATTTGCTTTTGTCTGACTCTTTCTTCTTCCTTTGTTTATACAGCCTACAGCCTCCAAGAGGGACATGATGGACGTTTCAACGGCATCGGTTACTGCATTTCCCCCCACCCCCCCCGTGGGAAAGGGGATAGAAAAGGGGCGAAGCATGCGAGAAAGAGCTTCCGGTGGCAGCTCGGCGAGACGATCCAGGATAGGTGCATAATCGACGGTCATGGCTTCGATCATGGCATGAATCCTTCATCCAGGTGTCATACATTCCTCCTAATCACCTTCACTGGTTCTCCGTACACACGCCACGGCGATGACCCGACTTCAATATGGAGAGACTGGATATGCTTCTCGATGAAGAATTACGTCATCATCGGTCGTCGTCATGCCGAGGCGTGCTTAGTCAGCACCCGGACCTCCGCCGACCTCCATCGATGCCTCTGAATGGGCCATGGAAGCTCGTCTTCCGGCTGTCGCGGTCCAGAATCTACAGCTCGATTCTGTGCCGGTTCCAAGGGGATTTGAGCGCTAGGATGCCCTTACTTGCGGCTCGTTCACTCCCTGAGCGGTACCTGGGCCGCGGATCCAGGGCCGGCACCAGCCCGAGCCCGCTTCTAATACGGCCTCCATCTAAGCTCGGAGCTCTCGGGGGGGTTCGGATTGGCCTTTTCATTCTTTTTTTGCTCCCCCTTGAAGGTGTACAGGTATGGATACATGGATCGACTAGATGCATTTGAATTCAGAGATGAAGCCGGGAGGAACCGAATTGGAAGAGCCTTCGCATCTTGGTGGCGCAGGCCCCGACTTCTGCTCCACCCTCCATCCAACCCTGGCCGTGAAGGAGAATGCCTGGGCCCGAGGCGGAACCCTGTGCGGCTCAGCCCGTTACGAAATTGCCTTCTGAGAGGAATCTGCCTGTTGAGGTATGAATGTATCATGAGATCAGCGCAGGACCATCCGTCTCTCTACATCCGTCTTCCCTTAACAGCGCTGCCCTCATCGATGCCCGGCATTAGTAGGCAGTGACATTGATTGATGTGTTTCATGTCAGCTCTTGGCATCGATATTTCGTACTGTATAAGAGGAATTCCCATTCACTCTCGCTTTCAACAGGCACATCACAGGTCCCTAACACACGCAAGTTGCTTCAGAGCTCATCTCACTCGCTTCTTCACTTGATCACCCTTTGCTGGGCCATCACGTCGTCGCCTCCATCTCCTGCCTTCTCATACGCAGTAGTTACATCCATATAGACAATCCGGAAACAGAAACAGCATGTCGACCCGGCATCCCAAGGCCTACGTCCCGCCTCCCGAGTATGACGACGTGGCACTCACCCACTACGGGGAGCGACCGGTGCGAGACAGAGGCAGGGGCCTCCTCTTCTCCAAGTTCGGTCGCAAGCCATGGGGGCGCAGGGTCTGGATCGGCTTGGCCGCCTGCGGCTTGCTCCTCATCATCATCATCATTGCTGCTGTGGTCGGCACCCGCCATAAGAACCGATACCCCAACTACTCGGGACTCAAATACAAGCTCGCCGAGACGTGTAAGTGGATGAGAAGGAGAGAATATTCATGTGCTCCCAACGCAGCTGACAGATGTCATAATCGCAGACCAGGGAGAAGGCTTCTTCGACAAGTTCAACTACTTCACCGGATATGACCCCTGTAAGTGCTCGCCCCGAATGAGACGAATGGAGGCAGATATCCCGGCGACTAACATGTCACAGCCCAAGGCTTCGTCCACTACGTCCCCGCGGCCCAGGCCAGGGAGATGGTAATGATTCCCTTATGGTATTTTGTATCCCCGTTGCCCGTCATCCTGACACTCGTCCAGAACCTCACCTTCGCCTCGCCGAGCGCGGCCGTCCTGCGCGTCGACACGTCCGTCGGCCCCTGGAGCGTGCCGGACGCTTCGACGGGCCGCTTCTCGGTCCGCGTCGAGTCCAAGAGCACCTACGACCGCGGGCTCTTCATCTTCGACGTGCGCCACGCGCCCCTCGGCTGCGGCGCCTGGCCCGCGCTCTGGCTCACCGACGCCTCGCGCTGGCCGCACCACGGCGAGATCGACGTCATGGAGGCCACCAACCACGCCGCCGGCGGCAACCTCGTCACCCTGCACACCGGCCCGGGCTGCTCCATGGCCGGCGTCCGCCGCAAGCAGTCCGACGTCGCCCTGCAGGCCGACTGCGACGCCGCGGTCAACGACAACACCGGGTGCGGCGTCCGCAGCGGGCCCGACTCTTTCGGCGGCGGCTTCAATGCGGCCGGCGGCGCCGTCCTGGCCCTCGAGTGGCGCGACGCGGGCATCCGGCTCTGGCAGTTTGCGCGCGGCGCCGAGCCCCCCGATCTGGCCGGCCAGGCGCCCGACCCGAGCTCCTGGGGAATCGCGGCGGCCGATTTCCCGAGCACCGACTGCGACATCTCGAGCCACTTCAGGAACAACTCGATCGTGCTCAACATTGATCTCTGCGGGCCCCTGGTGTACGGCACCTGGGCGGAGTCGACGTGTAAGTGGCCCCAAGATCCATTCATGGCTTCGCTTCCATGAAAGCGTCCATCTCAGAGATAGTCGGGAGGTATCAGACGGTCGGCCGCGAGCTTTGCTCTAACGTTGAATAGGCCCCAGCAATTGCACCGACATCGTGGCCAACCAGCCTGAGGCGTTTGCCGACGCCTTCTGGGAGGTGGGCTCGTTCCGCGTCTTTCAAGCAGCCTGAGGGAGATGTGGTGGCGAGAAGAGTGATGAGATAATATCGAAGGCATTGAAGGCTCTGATAGGATCAGTGGGTGCCGGGACTGTCGACAGGAATATTGATATGATATGATGAACACGAAACCTATTACATCTGTTAGATCGGGGATACTTCTGAATACGTTTAGATAAATCGTTTGGAGCAATAAATCAAGGACTTGCTAGACTACCGTTTGACGCACGCGCCCTTCTGAAGACAACCGTGATATTCCTCTCTCTCCCCAGATCCATATGTACAGGTGTATAATCGTGTATTATGTACAAGAGACTCTCCTCCCGTGTATGACAACCGATGTCTAAATGCCTTTCCTCTATAAGTGGGGAGAAAAATAAATCAAAATAAAAAGGGGGGAGTGATATGCCCTGTTCCCAACGCCTGCCAATGCTCCTCGTCTTCGCTTTCTTCTCCCCTGTTTTTTTTTTGTTTTCCAAATTTTGCGCACCTTCTATCTATCCGTGCAGTCCTTTGCCGCCTGCTCTACTCCTCGCTCGGTTGCCTCATGTACGCATCGATCGCCGCGCTGAACGCCGCAAACGCAACGCACCCGCCCGCCATGGCCTGCGGCCCCGCGTTCTTGGCCAGGATCCCGCCCGTCAAACAACCGGCCGCCACCCCGTTGCCGATGTCATTCTTGGCCCGCAGGCCCTCGATCCCGCACTCGATCCCCGCGAACAGGGCGCCCACCTTTCCGAAGTTGCGCGCCATCGACCACGACCGCGTGCCCATGTCTTTGAACCCTATCTTGAGCTGCTGCCGCAGCGGGAGCGACGAGATGGGCGTGGCTTGCCCGTTGGCGCCGGGGATCGGGCTGCCGAATGGCGTGTCGTACGACATCTACTCTCGATTAGCGGGGATTCTATTCTTTCGGGGAGAGGTGATCATCGAAAGAAACAGAGTCAGAATGGAACAACTTACAGATGCCATGAACAGGCCGAAGAGGCCGCCCATGCCGAAGCCCATCACACCGGACATGACTGACTTTCCGAGACACGATTCCATCGCCCCTTGGATCTGCACCACCGTTAGCACGACCATCGCTCGCCGCAGCAGTCCCTCACAAGAGAATCCAAAAGGTAATGATTGGGAGGGGGAAACGCACAGCTTTGACACTAGGGTCTTGCCCGCCCAGGCCGGGGAGGTTCGCCGCACCGCTGCCGCCCATAAAATTCCCTATCGACCCCATGGCGAGCTGTCTGTGATATTCTTCTTTCTCTCTCTTCTTCTTCTCGTTGCTGCTGCTGCTGATGATGATGATCTTATTCTTGTTCTTTCCTTTCCTTCCGGTCTTCGTCAACAGTCGTGGATCCTCCCAAAGAATCTCGAGTCAATCGTCGGAGAATAATTCGCGCGCAATGTGATCTCAGCGCTGAAAGGAATCAAAGATGCGATTGATGTTGTCGATTCTGGTGTCGTCACTTGGCCCGCGAGAAGATGCCGGAACGAGAAATTCCACGATTCTGCCACGCGTCACCGCCCTGCGCAATCAAGCACGGCCGGGCCCAACTAAATTGGCACTTGCCTTGTCGAATCGCCCCGCCGTTCGCGATTCGCGCTTCGAGTTTAGCGCTTGGCGATTCGCGCCTCGCGGTTGGCGCTTCGGCGTCTCCGCCCCACTTGCCGAAGCGCGCCCCACCTTCACGCGTATGGTGCGAAGATGCGGGATGGATCCATGTATTCACACTGTACAATTCGATGTGCAAATGCAGCGCAGCTCGACTTGATGCATTGTGACCTGGGATGAAACTGCGATGCAGCGAGACCATCGATTTTCACTTGTGTATAGGCTGGAATGACTCTCTAAGACCCAGCCGTCGCCTGTCTCTATCCGTAATACAGCGACCCTGAGCAAAGTTCATGAACCCTCACCTATCTCTCCCCATCACGTTCTTTCCCTATGCCGGGAGATGCCCACATGGAGGATGCCTTGCGAAAAGGCACAGACGGATCTTGAACTCAACGTTCTCTCGAGAACGAATCCTCGAACGGCTGTCTCGCAGGGGGTCCCCGGTCGAATTGCGCATGTCCGTACTGGATCGACGTGGCCGGCAGAGGCGCTCCTTCTGCGTAGCCATGCCTCGTGCTGTCGTATGCGTGATACGCCGTGGTCCTCGATGTCGCTGGTCCATAGTAATCGATCGCAAAGCTCGCCGGGTGGGGGGAACCTTGAGGAAAGTGATGCACAGGCATGGCAATTCCCTGAGCGTGAGGGAGAGGGATAGGAGCCGCCTGCTGGGTCGGGAGAACGGACGGCTGGGTTCTTTCATCTCCAGAGCTGCAGGACGAGACAACCTCAGAGCTAGGCGCGGTTTCAACTTTGCTGGCGGCCGACGCTTGAAGGACAAGGTCTCTCATTAGCTATTGCAGTGCCCCTGGGAAAATTCAGGGGCCACCGTACCAAGCTCGCGCTTGTGCTCGAGGACGAATTTCTGAGCGTGCGGCGACTTGTGGCCGGTCGAAACATTCTGAAAATAATGCTCAACTATCCCAAGTCAGTCGCCGCAAGTCAAGAAGCGGGAGAAGGGAGGAAAGGGAGGGAGGGGGGAGACCGGGGGTACATACAGAGCATGAGCTTGGTGTATCGGCGTCGCGCCTCGTCCCCCATCAATTGCTGCATCTCGTGCGCACACGCCTCCCAGCTCAGGGCGCGGCTGGCAGGATCCACGGCCTTGGGCGATCGAGGCACGATGACGTGCCAAAACAGGTGCTCCTCATCAATCGACCACGTCTTGCCGCCCATTGTGATGCACGAGGAAACCAGACAGCAGGTGGGGGGAAAAGAAAAAGGATGAGTGGCCTGGAGATGTGGGAAGACGAGAGAGGCTGTGAGGAGGGAAAGAAAATGCGGCGGATGGGATTCTGTGCCTTTTAAAATTGCGGAGGAAAGAGAAGCGCGGGATCATGATTCATTAAAGATGGGCTCCTCACGCGCCTCGCACAGGGCCGAGCTGCTACCCTGTGATTCACAAACACTGAGAGCCGAGGAATACTCGCTCAGGGGAGCAGATGCTCGCTAAGACCACGGTTCAGACGAGGAGCGACAAGGAGCACACCGGAGAGAAACGTGCTCAGTGGCCTGATGGTCGAGGCTCAGGGGCATGGACGCCTCTGGCCCGGAGGAAAGGTGCAATGTTTCGCTCCATCCTCGAGAACTATCCCACAAGTTAGCAGCACACCCCCCCCCCTCACCGCCTCTACCATCCCTCCTCCCACCCTCCCTATCACCTGATCCCCCCCTCCCGCCCCCGC
>NQYS01000001.1:368263-379352 GCA_003055955.1 Escovopsis sp. AC | reverse complement strand
CGCCCGCGGCGCCCCCCGCGCCGTCCCGGCCGGCCCGCCGGCGGGCATGGCGCGGGCCATCCTCGCGCTCCTCTCCGCCGCTGTGGGCACGACGCTCACGCTCGCCATCCACTCGGTCGACGCGCCGCCGCTGCGCAAGCCCGGCGCGCAGGCCGTCCTCGCGCGGCTCGCGGGCCACCCGCGGGTGCACCTCGTCTGCACGGCCGACACGCCCGACTTCCCGCTGCTGTGGGACATGGGCCTGCGCTCCGCCTTCAACTTCGTCTTCCACGACTGCACCACCTTTGCGCTCTTCCGCGCAGAGATCGACGTCGTCGACCAGGTGCACGAGCTGCTCGGCCGCCAGGCGCAGCGCGCCAACGGCCGCGAGGGCGTCGCCTTCGTGCTCAAGAGCTTGACGGAGAACGCCAAGAACCTGTTCCGCCTGCTCGTCGGGGAGGTCCTCGTCGCCATGGACGACGACGACGACGAAGGGGCCGCCGGGGAGGACGGCGTCGGCCTGGAATACAGGATGCTGTACAACAAGGCCGTCGAGGAGTTCATCTGCAGCTCCGAGATGGCCTTCCGCACGCTGCTGAAAGAGTACGCTTTGCTATTTCCCGCCTTTGAGATACTTGTTGTAGTACATGAGCTGACGTTGGTTTTCCAGATTTCACGACCATCAGATGATTACGAGTCGCAAGGATGCTCTTGGAACGGAGCTGCTGAGTCTCCCCTTTCGCAAGGAGGACCTGGAAGCCATCCTGGAGGATCTCTCCATGTGATATCTCCAGTCCGGAGCGGACCTCTTTTTTTTCCTTCAATCTTCTATGATTTGATAGGCATCTCTCAAAAGGCGTTTCGTGGGCGGCCGCATCATGGTTTGGACTTTCATAGCCGCAGTGGGATTGCAGGCAGTCGTCACCATGCGGGGGACAAAAAAGACCGAGGTCATCAAGGATCATTCATTAGAGCCAGCACGGCCATCTATCAATCGCCTTCTAAGAACCCAGTGTCGGCCTTCATATGTAGTGTTCCCACTTCATTCTATGACCATCATCAAGAATGCACATGTATCGTAAAGCCGCCCAATGAACATGCCCCCCTTTCGAGTCAGACGAAAACAAATCATGAATAAAAAGAGCTGAAAGCACCGCCCTCTGAGAGAAAACAAGCAAACCCTCCCCCCCGGCGCTATGCACCTAAATCTCAAGAGCCTTGACACACGTCCATAGCAACACCGGCACAATCACATTATCGTTACCCCCCGTCAGCACCGCCTCCGTCAGGCTCGCCATCGACGCGCAGACGAGCGAGTGCGTCGTGCTCACCGCGCCGCTCGGCAGCGCGCCCGTCGTCGGCCAGCGGCCCAGGCGGAGCCAAGCGCCCGCGGCCGTGAGGCCGAGGAAGACGGCGGCCGCAAACGCCGCGCTGCCCTCGAGGCTCTTGCCCCCTCCCCAGACCCACTTGCGGTGCCCGTAGCGGCGGCCGACGAGCGACGCGGCCGCGTCGCCGAGCCCGACGCAAACCACGCCCGAGACCATGCTGACCTCGCGCGTGGGGACCTCCCACCCGGCGAGGTACCCTGAGCCCGCGCGCGGCAGGGACGCGAGGGAGAGCCAGAGCGGGACAGCGCATCCGATGAGCAGGAAGATGTGGGAGATGACGACGGGGCCGCGGAAGTCCCTCCCATCGACGTAGGGGGCCAGGAACGAGGCGATGGGTTTCGAGAGGGGCGGGAGCTGGCTGGCCCTCAGGAGATCGAGGATGAGGAAGACGGTGAGGGCGACGGACAGGGCCAGAGCGGTGAATGCAGGGTCGACGTAGGTCGCGGGGAGGAGTATCCCCACCATCATAAAGTGGAAGACCTTGCGCCTGGTGTCCACCTCGTAGGTGTCCTTGAGCCTGAAGACGACGGCCAGCCCGACGATCAAGATGGCGATCCAGTACGCACCGATGAGGAGGCGGGTGTTGGCCTCGCCGAAATTGGCGCAGCGGACGTGCTGGACCCAGCCCATGTGGCACTGTTTGTCGGCGCGCGCCTGGAGGCGTTCGGGCAGGCAGACCCAATGCTCGAGGTTGGCGCGGACGACCTGGAACCGGAACGACTGCAAGTCGCCGAGCAAGTACCCCAGGGCCCACCCGAGGGGCTCATTGCCGCCAAGCGCGTGCTCCTGGATGTACAGGCGAACGACGACTGCGACTATGGCGAGGAGGCACAGGTAGGCGTACGCGGCGTAGACCCATTTCCTCACCGTCGCCTGCCAGTAGGTGAGCTTGAAGTAGGCTCGGAGCGAAACGGACATGGTTCGCTTCTTCTTGCCGGACGGGGTGTGCGTGGCGGCCGTCCTGCGCGGGGACCTGTCGGTCCGCGATGCCGCATGCCTGATGGAGACGCCTGTGGACCACAATCCGCGTTCGGGGGAAGGCAGATGATCGCCGTCTCCGTCCAGCAAGCCATCGGCGGCGGGGGAGGAGCCGGGAAGTCTTGCCGGGGCATAGGCCATGGAGATCTCATCGTCTTCGCCGCTAGAGAGCATTCTCTCGCTGGCATCATCGTGCTCGGGAGGGGCGCCCAGCATGTCGGTCTTGATCTTCTTCCAAGAGAGGAACCTCGCTACGGACTTCCAGAAGGGCCGCTTCGGCGCGTACGGCTCCCTTCGAAACCGCCACTTTGGCACCCGTGCCAACGCGATTCCCCATTGGATGACACCCCCACAAGCCACGAGCATGCTCAGGCCGCCGTACCATATCAAGGCTTTGAGTACCTGAGCCTGGGGCGACGAAGCGAGCAATGCGAGATTGACCAAGGCGATCGATAGCAGCTGGAGCTCGGTCGTGAGAAGGGACGTGGTGGTCAGATGGTGCAGAACGGCGCAAAGTACTCGTTGGAGGGGATAGATGAGGACGAGAGACTCTATCGTGAGGAGGGGGAGAGGCGAGCGAGAAGAATGGAAGATCAAAGGGAGGCACGAAAGACCCCAGTGCAATGCATCGTAAGCGGCATATGCGTCGATCTTGGGCACGAGCTGCTGAGGTATGGCGCCGACCGCGAGGACGAGATTCGGCAGCAAGACGGCCGGGTTGTTCACCGAGACCAGCAGGGAGACGAAGAGGGTAACGGCGGATGGATAGAGGAACGGCGCGGGGTCGGAATGAGAAGCGATATTGAGAGGGAGGCCCGAAATCGGCCGGCGATTCCAAGAGGCCCATCTAATGACTCGCAATGGATACAAGGCAAGCAGCGCTATGTACATCGAGGCAAAACGTTGAAAGTCTACGTCATGCCATGCAGGTATCGTCAGCGTCTGGGACCGTTTCAAAAGGAGGGGGGGGGGGGGGGCACGGCGCATACCTTGGCGCCAGAGGTGAAGCGTCGGGCGGACCCGCCGATTCGTCGCAATCATGACGGCTAGAGCCACGATGATGCCGACCTCGGTCGTTCGCCTGACGATGATCCTCCTACGGCGGACGGCGGCTCCCAGCAGACGGCGCTCGCCCACGGGCTTGTGCGCGCGCTGCGACACGGCCTTGCTGCGCTCGCACGGGAAGCCCAGCTCTTCCTCGCCCAGGCCGGGGGAGAGGGCGGGCGTCGTGGTGCCGGAGACGGCCTCGTTGCGACCTCTGAGGCCCTTGTGCGGGCGGACCTTTGGCGCGGGGAGCCCCTTGAGGACGTGCTCGTCGTCTGCATCCGTGCCGCTGTCGCTACCGGGCGCGGACTCTCTGGAGGACGAGACCAGCAGGGAGGGCACTGGCTGGCCCGGCTGGAGATGTGGTCTGCTGCTGCCGCCGCTCGGGGACGCGGCGCCGGGGGCGGCGAGCAGCTCGGAGGCGTGCAGCTCGGAGGCGTGCAGCAGCTCGGAGGCGTGCAGCAGCTCGGAGGCGTGCAGCAGCTCGGAGCTCTGACGGTGATACGGGTGAGGCGATCGGTTCAGGGCGCGCAGCGAGGCCTGCTCCTCGTCGGCATCGAGCGCGGGCGCCGGCTCTCGAGGGCTGAGGTGGCCTGGCATGGCGGATCAGAGGGAGTCGGGACCATGCCAGGGACCATTGACCATTGAAGCGCCGGAGGGGGTTTCTGTTTTGAGTCCGAGGAGCTCGCGGGGCCGGGAGTCGCTGGATGCGCGGGCTGAGATGGAGGATGTCAGGGATGTTTCGGGAATCACAAGCCACGGGCGGCAGCGCATATGTATGACATGGATGGGCCTCGGTCAGAGCAAGGGCATGGGCCAGAGGTGGTGGATTGCGGCGCGGATGGCAGCGGTCCTTGCTTTGCGGTTCGGGGCGAGGACACTGAGGCCGGGAACGGGGCTTATCTCAGCAGGTCGTCCAGAGCATCCGAGATCATAGTCCTGGCTGAGACCGCGAGCAGTTCGAGAGGCCTGCCGTTGGACTTGCAACCGCCGAATTGGAGTATCGAGATGTGAGGAAATGATGTTGACAAATCGAGGTTGGAGAATCGAAGTTGAATCGAGGTTGAATCGAGGTTGGAGGATCGACAGCGGAAGCTGCGAACGGGCGACTTCTTGCCGGCACAAGCCACAGCCGCTTCTGCGCGCACGGCCACATTCTTCTTAGTTACATATACGGCTTAGTTGCATGGGTGTCGGCTGAGCCTCGACAGCTTCAATAGCTGCATCGACTCGGTTGATGCATTCCATCCGTCCAGTAGGTACGGATTGGATCTTGAGGAGTGAAGAGGAGGATTGATCTCGAGATACGGAGTACTGACGGAGCAATTGGGCAGACGAGATGGGGAAATGAATCTCGAGGTGCTTGCATCCTGTGCGCCGGCAGAGGAGCCCAATCGTCGTTGAAACAAACGCCACGCAGCACGCAGCGACTGGCCTCCTCTCGCGATGGCCTCGCTGACCCCCGGCGCTTAGAGCTGACGGGACATACTCCGTACATACTCCGTACATACGAACGGATCACGTACGAGTATGTACATATCATCCATCAGCGATGGCCGGGGAGCCCAGGGAGGCCATCCTGGCCTCTCGGATCGTTGCGCAGGGATGGCTTCGGGTCGACGGAAGATGGAAGGCCACCCTTGCATGCCTCCCCTTTCGGTACTGGCAGGACTGGCGAGACGGGCCTATCATGACGACGTGCTCGTACTCTTGAAGCCAGCGACAAAAGGAATTCACCCGGAGCCAAAATTAAGGGGTTTATCTGCTCTGCGGAAAGGAGGAGGGAACAGGAGGGAACAGGAGGGAACAGGAGGGAACAGGAGGGAACAGGAGAGAAGGGGGGAAGTTCTGTGAACGGTGAGCGGTAAATGATGAACGCCTCAGCCCAGATAGCATATGTACATGTACGGAGTAGTATGTATGTACTCGTATGCACATCGCAAACTGCCCGGTCGCTTTATGCCGTCCAAAGAGCATCCGTATCCATATTTACATACGTAGTATCCGTACTCCATCTATGTCATATGGCCGGGAGCCGCGGAGGTGGGATCGTATTCGAATGGATCAATGGATCATCGGGCCCGCCGCGATCGACGGGTGGAAGCTTGATGTCCAGGTTGAAGCTTGTTGCGATGCGATGATGCAGGCAGAACGCGATTGGTCGCGGCAGGGCCAGCCAGCGGTGCAAAGTCGGGGCAAGTTGGGGCGAGATGGAGAGTCGAGGACCAGGCCGGCAGCTTCAGAGCGAGACAGCACTGATCCAATGGATGGATGTGCAGTGACGAGCCAATACCAGACTGCTGGAACGATGCCGATCAATGGGGCCTCAATGCATTGATACCCCGTATGTAGATGCAGTGAGGATCAATCCATTGATTGATCAATTGAAGTCCAAATCGAGAGCTGCTCGTCGTCACCTCGAGCTCTGCCGGCGCCAAAGAGGAAGCTTGAGCTCACCGGGCGCTGAAACCCGGGGGCTCCAGGGCCTGCAGTCCAGCGTGTCCAGCGTGTCCAGCGTGTCCAGCGCGCCAACAGCGCCCAATCGGGCCACCAACAGCGCTCAATACAAAGTCGTCCCATCTGGATGCAGGTACGGAGTACTCCGTATGTGGATACCGAATCCACTACCCTGGAGCTACCTTATCGGGAGGGCTTATCGCTGATCGGCGGCCCTCCAGGTGCCTCCAGCGCCCTCCCGAGCTGAAAATCGGCACTTCCAGGCCCACTGCCCCCCTGGAGCTTGCGCTATGCTCGCCCGGGACGGCGCACCAAGCCCGCTGTGGCACCCTCCAGGCTCCCTCCATCGAGCAGCGCCGCCCAATCAGACCAGCACGTCCAGCCCGGCCATGACGCACACCTTCGGCCGCCTTCGAGATGGCTTCATGTTGATTCGAGCCAGCAGACCGTTGATGCCAGATCCTTGCTGGAGTACGAACATACTCCGTAGTCTTTACGGAGTACGGAGTACAGCCATGGATCTTCGCTCCATCGCCATCCACCGAGCCCACGCCGCGTGCTTCGATCCTCCTCCTCCTCCTCCTCCTCCTCCATGCCGTGTTCCACTCCAGGCTGAGGACCTTCCGCTTGTCGCCCTTATGCATCTCGTATCCATCCTATCCATCCCATCCACAGCACAAGCAACGCCTCCGCCGACCCGAGTCTCGAGCCATGTCGGCACCACTCTCAAGGTAGGTTGCAATTCCGTCCCAAGAAAACCCCGTCCCGAGACCAAACCCCAGCCTGCATGGTCCTTTGGGCCTTGGCTTACGGGACTCCACCAACCCGCCTCCCCCTCCCCCCCCTCCAGCCCAGTCTGCGCCGTCGATATCTATACGAGAATGGATGCCTGTATATTACATTGATCCATTCACCTATCTTTACGGAGTACATCTTACCGGATTGTATGGACGAGTATACAAGCCCGGCACAGCCTCCGAAATCTTCCATTCGAGACCTTCTCCCCCTTCCTCTCGTCCTCCCTCCCACTTCCTCCATCATCATCTTCTTCTGCTTCTTCTTCTTCTCTCACGATCATTGCTGATCCTCCCTGCCCAGAGCCAAGGGTCTGCTGCACGGCACTCACGCACGAGAGCGTCTCGCCGACCGCAGACAGCACAGCACAGCACAGCACAGCACGCATCTATCTATACCACAGTAGCAGGCACCCGCCCTCGCGTTCCACCCGCCCATCATGGCTCCCGCCGAGATGTACGGTGGTGACGACGGCCTCGAGGCCGGCTTCTTCAAGGGCACGCTCGAGGAGAAGAACACCGGATTCGCAGAGCAGCACCAGCAGCACCAGCCCACGCCCCGGAGATGCTCCCACAAGAAGAGGTGCCGGAGGTCCACGCCCGTCCGCCGCGCCCTCATCATCCTCGGTGTCGGTGCCGTCCTCGGCCTGGGCTTCGTCACGGCCCAGTCCGCCATGATGCACTGCGGCTCACGAGCCTCCGACTCCGGGGCTGCCGACTCGACGACCCAGTCTCATCTCTCGACCGCCGCCACCACCACCACCCTCACCACCCTCGAGCAACTGGCCAGCCTCACCCCGGCCGCCCTCCAGAGGCTCTTCAGCATTCAACTCCCCGAAAGGCTTCAGCAGGGGGGCTCCGGCTCGGACCGCGAGGCCCTCGCAGCCGTGGGCCAGGTCGACCAGAGCCTGGCGACCGTCCCTGCCCAGATTGCAAAGAGGCAGGATGCCAACCCGACCAACAACATCACGGCGTCGCTCCCGAGCGCCAGCAATGACGCCCCCCCGACCCCGTCCCTCCCGCCGCCGCCAACGAGCGATGTCACCACCCCCGTGAAGATACCGAGTGAGTCCCCCCCCAATCCCCGGCCCTTGTCCGTGCAGCAGCTTGATGGATGGATACTACCTACCTGGACTGGGCCCGAAACGGCCGCATCGATCAGAAGGGTTAACATGGAGTCTCCAGGCGAACTTCCTCCGACGTCGGACGTTTCGGTCCCGTCGACGCCGTCGACGCCGGCCGCGCCCTCCACGCCCTCCACGCCACCCACGCCCTCGTCTCCTCCCACGTCCTCCCCGACGTCAGCCCCGGCCTCCCACACCGAGCCGTCGACTCCCCCGACCTCCCCCCCCACGTCAGCTCCAGGTAGTTCCATCTCGGAGGACAAGACGACGACGACGACGACGACGCCGGCCAGCGCCTCCCGTCAGACCTCTAGTACGTCCACCACGACGCAGACAGGTACTACCTCCAGTTCCTCCTCGGCCACTTCCAAGTCCTCCTCTCCCTCTGCCTCTTCCTCTGCTCCATCCTCGTCCTCGTTCTCGTCTTCGTCTTCGTCTTCGTCATCATCGTCCTCGTCATCATCGCCCGCATCCTCTGCACCCTCCTCCAACACCGCCCGTTCGACGTCCTCTCCAGCTTCGCGCACGCACACCTCCGCCCCGACCTCCGACTCCAGCTCCAGCTCCAATTCCGGTATGTCCTCTACGAGTAGCTCGTCCTCCGTGACCCCGACCTCTGGCATCACTTCCGAGACTACGTTTCCTTCGTCTACCTCTTCGTCTACCTCTTCGTCTACCTCTTCGTCTACCTCCTCGTCCACCCCCGCGTCCAGCACCTCGTCCCCGTCCTCCATGGAATCCTCCTCTGATACCTCGTCCTCTCCTGGGTCCTCAGCAACCTCGACGGCGTCTGTCTCCCCACCAACGAATGTTTCCTCACCAACGATGACCAGTTCTGGTACGTCGGCTTTGGCCTTTGTCATTCGACCCATGGATGAAAAGAGATGATTTCTGGGAACCGAGATTGCATGATTCGGCGTTTGGATTCTTTGGCCATGGAGATTTGTCCCGCAAGCGCAACCCTCTGGATGCTGGTTTTGTCTGATCATGAATGGCTCATGCTTTCTGGATCTTCGATTTGTGATGTTTCCGTCACTTGATTTCTTGATATCTTGATTTCTCGATTTCTTTTTTTCCAACCCTTGTTTTCTTGATTTTATTCTGCATTTCTTCCTCCTTTTTTACGTTTCTTTTCATTTCCTTTTCTCTTCTGAATTCCTTTATTTTGAGTCCCAGCAACTGACATTGGACGCCAGATGACCTTCCGACGTCGACCTCACCGACGGCCACGTTCCACGAGACCATCACCGCCGGCTCCAAGTCCACCTCCAGCCCGATCGAAACCACCTTGACGAGGACCCTCCCCGACGGCGGCACCACCACCCTCACGTCCACCTCATGGGTCGCCGTCGTGCCCACCGGCAAGCCCGCCCCCACCAAGGCGCCCGGTCTGCAGAACGCCGCGCCCCGCGCCGAGGTCGGCTTGCCGGCCATGCTCGGCCTGATGGCCGGCGCGGCGCTGATGCTCTAAGCGGAGTGAACCTCGAGGCCCTCCTCGTGTCCATTTTGGCTCTATCCTTTCCTCCGAATCCGGATTGCTTAGTCCAAATCTTGAAACCAGTAATGGCGACTGCGACAGTGCAGCATCTACAAACCGTTATCCCGTTCCAAAAACCCCTCCCGCACCGC
Source organism: Escovopsis sp. AC (assembly GCA_003055955.1). NCBI lineage: Eukaryota > Fungi > Ascomycota > Sordariomycetes > Hypocreales > Hypocreaceae > Escovopsis > Escovopsis sp. AC. The sequence continues at coordinate 369,959 of NQYS01000001.1, read as the reverse complement.
TGCCGCAAGTCTGTGCATTGCGAAAGATATAGACCGGGTAATTGTAATCCCTGCTTTTTCCACGTTTCCTGATTCTTCCATGGTTACGTTGTGTTATGTTTATGTTCTCGATGGGTATTGTCTTCTCAGGACAGAAAAAAAAAGCATTAGACGGGAAAGCAGGCATGGGGCTCTGCTCTTCCATAATGAGGGGGAGGACAGAGGAAGAAAAAAAAAATATGAAAGCGGAGGATGAAGACACATTGGAATCCCGACTCGGCGATCTACGTGTGTCTGAGCATCGACCCTTTGTGTATGATGTCCTTTTCTTGTCCTGATGTATCCGCGTTTTCGAAGACTTCCAGTTCCCGACGCATCCAGGCTTTGATCCAGTATGTTCTTTATTCAATATGATCATTCATCTTCGTACTGTCGTTCGTGTGTGTGATATTCCCTCCTGAATTTGGAACCCGACCGTGTATGAACCAGTAGCAAACAGCCCGCCCACCGAACCCCGAAACGCCACCAACTCCGTCTGTGCGCCGATGCAGAAGTCCCAGTGCCAGATCAATAAATAAATGAATGAAGAAATCGATCGATGTCGAAGGCAGTGCGCCGCAAGGCCTTTTCAGCCCGGCCCGATCTTGGGCATGTCGTGGTGCTCGCTCAGCCTCGACAGGTACGTGTTGAGCTTCTCGACGCGCTCCTTGTGTGTCTTGAGCAGCTCGGGCCGCGAGCCGCCCGCCTGCGTGATCTGCAGCAACTGGGAGGTTGTCAGCGGGTTGGAGTTATGTACATGGCGAGAGGAAAGTCACTCGCAGACTTACTCGCTTCTTGCGGGCCTCCTCGTGGCGCCGCTCGGACTCGGTCTTTTCGAAATCGGGCTCGTCCTCGTCCTCGTCCTCGTCCTCGTCCTCGTCATTGGCCTTGCCCTTGCCCTTGCCCTCGTCCCTGCGCTTCTGCTTGTCTTTCTTGGACCGCGAAAGCTGCTGCTCTTGGACGGGGGCGCCGGTCAAGAGGTTCTTCTCCAGGTCGGTTGCGGGCTTGCTGCTCTTCTTCTTCTTCTTGGCCACCTTTGCGCCCTTGAGCTTGAGCGCGCCGCCGCCGACGGCTGCGTAGTCGTCGAGGCCCATCTCCCGAATTGTCTTGCGAGATCTTTGTTTCGATGCGATGGAGCAATGGACTGGCCGTCGAGATGATGATGACGTTGATGATGATGACAGGCTCCGTCCTCATGAAGCTCGATTCGAATTATTCCGTACGGAGAACTGAAGGTACTAATGTAGATCTATCTTAGTCAGCAATGCAGCATCGGCCAGTCAGAAGCAGGGACTGTGCGATACTGTGCAGGTCCAGGAGATTTCGGCCAATCAGAGTCCGTCGAGCGCCAGACTCTTTGCCTCGGGCTGCAGGGTAATCAGGAAGCGCAGCCGAGGCGGGCACGCGATTGGCCAGAAAGGCTTCCTGGATTTCGATCTATCCAGGCCCAAAAGCAGGTGCGCCTTTCAATCGCAGCCTCGTTGGATCAATCAATTCCTCCGCCTCCCTCCCTCCTCCTCCTCCTACTAGGCCCAAGGCGGGCAACGCCTCGCATCGATTCATGTCGAGCCAACTCTCTAGCCTCCCAGCCTGTCACTTATTGATCTGCATTGGGCTTTTTATTTATTGATTTTTTTTCTTTTCGTTTTATACTCTTTGTGTCTTGAGTCAAGGGGGG